>JASANE010026190.1:0-11243 GCA_030248225.1 Trileptium ribeirensis
CGCGGTTATCATAAGCTGTAAAGCTCATTAACGTAAGTTTATGGCAGGGGTCGAGAAAATGCCGATATCAGACCGAAAACGCCCGTATCATCAAACACGGGCTAATATGTGAGTGCAGGGAAGTGTCGTAGCCTAATGCAGTCTTGTTTATACTAATTCCATCGTTTGGTCAAAATGGCGCCAAACCAACGTCTCGTTAACGAACCAAAAGCAATTAATTAGGCTATTTTTTCCGTGCGCTCTTCGTGGCATAACAACTGTGCAAAATTTATTTTAGAAGTAATGGTCACCGAATTCTTGTCGTTTTTAGGTTACCACGGTGAAGATCAGAGCGATGCGAAACTGGAAGCGGTTGCCGATGATCTTGGCTTTCCGGTGATGATCAAAGCTGTTCGAGGCGGCGGCGGTAAAGGAATGCGACTGGCGAACGAAAAGTGGGAGTTTAAGTAAGTTTTTTAACTGGCGGTGTCATTTTGGTTTCATCCAATGATTTATCGAATTTTTTTACCGTATCTAAGATTCTAGACAAAACTATTCTTTTTATTTCAGTAAATTTGAATTTTAAGAGTTAGATTCTAGGCAAGGGCTGGTTTGGTGTTTTCAGGATGCGCAACTAGAGAACAAAAACTACGACGCCAAATTGGCCACCCGAAAATTGCACACCGATAACGTTACCACGTGTTCGAAAATGTTTTTCATCGTATGATAAAAGTCTCGTGTATTTTCGCCTAAATGCTAATATAAAATTTTGCTTATTTATTTCTGACCGTAACTGTATATTTACCAGAGGATATATTTTGATGCTAATAATGGCTCCCGTGTTACGAAGCGTTGCACTGAGACAAACAAATAAACACTGGTTGCTTTTGTAGGAATGCGCTCGACTCAGCGCGCCGCGAAGCCACGCAAGCATTTGGCGACTCGGATATGATCATTGAGAAGTACGTCACTCGTCCTCGCCATGTCGAAGTCCAGGTATTTGCCGACACCCACTCAAACGCAGTCTACCTCTACGAACGAGATTGCTCAGTCCAGCGGCGACACCAGAAAATAATCGAAGAGGCTCCGGCGCCGGGAATAAGTCCTGAAGTCAGGCAGCAGTTGGGCCAGGCAGCTGTCGACGCCGCACGAGCGGTTGGATATCTGGGCGCTGGCACTGTCGAGTTTATTTACGACACAAAGGACCAGAAATTCTATTTTATGGAAATGAATACCCGGCTACAGGTGAGTTAGTAACTATTTCCTGGTGAACGGTAAATTTTTTGAAAATCTGGGAATTTGACATTGAAAATTCAATGTCTACGAGTTTTGCCGTACAGTTTGGGGTTTTACTGTCATTAGTTCGGATAAAAAGTTGAGTTGTGCCGTATTTATAAACATTAATCTAATATCACTCTTACATATTTTCTCTGGCGAAATAAAAGAGTGAAAATCGTTTATTTCAAGCTATAATCTTTCCAATTTGCAATAATTATAATCTGACATCCATTTGCATAATTTTGCTTTAACAAATATATACTGTGTACGTGCAGTTATCAAGGTGATGGCATTTGCTAACCCTACGTTTCTTATATGAAGGAATATGTTCTCTGGGCAATTACAGTGTTGTATCGTCATGACATACAAATTCAATAGTTTGAGGTTTACCAATAATATTTCCTATGTGCTATTCAACAAATTTTTAGCTTTGCGAAAGGATATTAAGAAAAATGGTAATTCTTGTAATGACTTCAGAGGTGATGTTACGTGATAACCGAAAGCTGCTAGCAGCAGTTAGTAGTTGGCATGAATCAGAGAAATCGAGTAGTGAAGCATCAGTTCGGGGAAGTGGAATTATCCATTATAATATTAAGTTTCCAAGTTTAACCAACCGGATGTAGTATGTTGTAGCGTAATTGCTGGGGCTGTGCGGAGATTCCGTGGGCAATATGAAAATCTTTTTAATCAATTTCGTCCCTATTTTACAGATAAGCATTCTGGGGTAACGGGTTTTAAGTCGTTTGCCTGCAGCGAAGTATCAACTGTTTCTTACCGATATGGAAACCCTCTATCCTTTCGTGCCTATCTTACAGATAAGCATGCTGGGGTAATGGGCTTTAAGCCGTTTGCCTGCAGCGAAGTATCAACTGTTTTTACCGATATGGAAACCCTGTATCCTTTCGTGCCTATCTTACAGATAAGCATGCTGGGGTAATGGGTTTTAAGTCGTCTGCCTACAGCGAAGTATCAACTGTTTTTTGCCGATATCCTTTCATGCCTATCTTACAGATAAGCATGCTGGGGTAACGGGTTTTAAGTCGTTTGCCTGCAGCGAAGTATCAACTGTTTTTTATTGATATGGAAACCCTCTATCCTTTCGTGCCTATCTTACAGATAAACATGCTGGGGTAACGGGTTTTAAGTCGTCTGCCTGCAGCGAAGTATCAACTGTTTTTACCGATATGGAAACCCTCTATCCTTTCGTGCCTATTTTACAGATAAGCATGCTGGGGTAACGGGTTTTAAGTCGTTTGCCTGCAGCGAAGTATCAACTGTTTTATATTGATATGGAAACCTTCTATCCTTTCGTGTCTATCTTACAGATAAGCATGCTGGGGTAACGGGTTTTAAGCCGTCTGCCTGCAGCGAAGTATCAACTGTTTTTTACTGATGTGGAATTCCTCTATCCTTTCGTGTCTATCTTACAGAGATAATCGTGCTGGGGTAAGGGGGTTTAAGTCTTGCCTGCAGCGAAGTATCTATTGCTTTTTTATTTGAAAAAACGGCGTTAAACAATGAAGATTCTATTTTGATCCATATAACCCTTACGTTTAAGATAATTGTGTACAATATTTCAGGTGGAACATCCAGTAACTGAAGCCATTACGGGTCAAGACTTGGTCGAATGGCAAATACGTGTTGCTGAAGGCCTGCCTCTGCCGATTCCCAATCAGGCAGGTATTGATCCACCACGAGGTCACGCATTTGAGGCTCGAATCTACGCCGAAGACCCGATCAGAAACTTTATGCCTGGCGCTGGCTCGCTGGCGTATCTTTCCACTCCGGTAACAATTGTTTATGGCGATAGTTACTCTTCGGAACCGCCTGCTGTTCGCATTGATACTGGTGTGCGGCAAGGTGATGAAGTGTCTGTTTATTACGATCCAATGATTGCCAAACTTATCACGTGGGCACCGGATAGAGAAATGGCTCTAGCTCGACTCCGCTCGGCCCTGGCACAATACCATGTCGTCGGGTTATCGACAAATATCGGATTCCTCGGAGTTCTCAGTGCACATCCCGAATTTCAGTCCGGAAATGTGTATACTGGTTTTATTAGTGACCACCAAAAGGAATTGTTTCCAGAGGAAACTGATAAACAGCAGCTAACGATTGAGCCTCGAGTATTGTCCCAGCTTGCTGCCGGTATGGTTGTTGCTCAGAACTGCTCAAACCAATCGTCTCGCTCGGGAGATCCATTTTCTACCCTTGGTGGGTTTAGAGTTAATTCGAAATATCGGAGAGATTTTAAATTTTTAAATAACAATCAACAGTCACAGTCGTTTGCCATGGAAGTAACATATCCAGATCCAACTGTCTTTGTTGGATGTACAAGTGATTATTTTGGAGTCCGATGCGACGGATTTGAACTTGAGTTTCGGATACATTTGGTTGAAAACAGTGGTGTTGCTTTATTAGATTCTGAAAAAAACGGGGTGGCATGTTTTCAATATCAGGTTGAAATACGAAAGTGTGGTGATAACGAAGGGAATGACTCCGACGCGTCGTCCGATTCATATGATCCAAGCGGAAATTATTTGACTCGGGTCAAGATGGTAATAACACGACCGGACTCTGATCTCGAAACATCAGTTAGTCACCATATTTCGTTGTTTACAGCTGAAGGCGAACACTATCGATTCGACGTGCCACAGCCCGCATGGAGAAAAAAACTAGCTTCAGCACATGGTGGATCAGGTCTTAGCGGTCTGATAGCCCCGATGCCTGGCGTTGTGCAAAAAATCCTAGTCGCTCCAGGACAGGAGGTGGCCGTTGGCACGCCGTTAGTAACACTGATCGCTATGAAAATGGAATATGTTGTAGCTGCGCCTAGGGATGGAGTGGTTGAACGTGTGCTCTGTTTGGAAGGACAGTCAGTGGCGAAAGGGATTCAACTGGTTGCCTTAGTTCCGGAAGGTGAGGATGTGGACTAGGGGAATTCGCTACGTGACAACGTTTTTGGTGAACTATTTATTGATTTTAGATGTGTGTAGGTACTATTCGTAAAATGTATCAAAACTTTTGTGGAACAGCAAGGGTTGTGGAAATATTTATTCCTGCATTTTGGCTCATATGCGAGTTGTATTTTAGTTTTGGAAATGACTAAATTGATGTTTTCGGATAGTACTCGCCGCGATTTTTGGTTGTCGCCTTACGAGCGAATGACCAATAAAGAAAATTGAAATATTATATTCTCCCACGGGCAAATTGCAAGGAAATAGCAGTGAATTATTGTGCCGAGTTCAGGAGTTATCGAAATAGTTGGTGCATGTAAATGTGAACGCTGTGATGGAAGTTTAAGAACTATAGTTGTTCCAGGGACAAACTATTGTATGAAATGTTTCCCTGGACACCGAGGCACATCATTGCTGAGGTATATATAGGTTACGAAATTTTAGGCGTCATCATGTTCCAATTTTTAGCTCCTTGAAAATATCCATTTCGTGGCAACGGCTTATCTTTGGCTTGGTGGTATTATTATGGTTCATTGAGTTGGGAATATTGAAATGGTAAATAAATTTATTGTTTGCAGCATGCCTTTGGTTCAGTAACATTTTCTTGTGTTTTGCTCAATTGTGCAAAAATATGAAACGTAAATATATGGGGGCTGCAGTCCAGGTATCTGTGTCGAGAAAGTTTAACGAAAACAATCATGATTGAATATAATGTAAATTTCGAAAACGTACACTGGCGTTATCTGTGTCTAAAATTTGAGCACTGGGTGTATGGCTAATTTTCCTCGACATGGTCAATGTTTTGAATAAATTGTCACCTTGTGATTGTAGGCTGTTTTTTCCTACAATTACAGTGATGGCCAGAAATTGTGGCATCTTATAGAGATGCCATTGCCCTCTGGTTCGGCTAGGCTTGCCTAGGCTAGTGCTGTAGCTCTAAAATGACTGAGTCCACTTTAAGTACGTACACCTGGGTTGTTCTTTTTACAAGTCAATTCACGATCTTGAAAGCGATGAACGAGAACAAATCACGATTTTACCTTATGTACGAGTACACGATTTGCGATTTAACAATGTGTAGACTTTGTTCGCACTCACATTTTTTGCAATTTAGCATCGCACATTGCTGACCGCGTACAATTGAAAACGGGATTATCAATAGCATTTTTCTCGTACGCTTTAGTTCATAAATATACCGCGAACATTTCTTTTTAATTCAAAATGTCATTCTGGAAACATGAAAAATGGACAAATGTATTCAAATTCCATTCATAAACCACAGAGCCCATGTTCGCGTTTACAAAATTTCGAATACCAATGGCAAAGATGTGAACGCGAATTTCTGCGCGAGCCAGTTCATGATTTTGACAAAAGAACTACCTTGGGTTACGCATTTAAAGTAGACTCACGCATAACGAAGGTTTATATAGAGGTGTTTTAAACATAGTTACCCAGTAAGTAGGTTTACATAAGTGATTTTGGTATCAATCGATAGATCTTGTGGAAAGGAGTCGAACGGATCACTTGATCCGGTCACCGGTTCTGAGATAAACTGCAAACTGGCAATTACAGAAATTAGTCATTAGATTTAGCTTTTTGTCTTTTCCATCAAGCACTAACGTGGTGACGTTGTTGTCGGATGGTGTTAAATTTGGTACCTATCGGCGTGTCTCGAAACGAGGAAACTTGGCTGATCTAAGATATCTTCACTCTGTCTGTAGTTATGCCGGTGAAATTTGGACCATTTCCGGCAATAAAGTGGGACCCACAATTTTTGGACGTTAAAACATTTGTTTTTGAACTTTTTTAACTAAAACCTTGCCTCCCAAACAAAATATTTTTGCTTCCTCTATAGTGGCTCAAATAAAAAAGAAATTTTATGCTGACATTAAAAATGGAGAAGTTTTCTCCTATTGAGTACGGCCTTTACGCGCTTATTGGCACATGGCCGATTTTGGCCATTTTTGACGATTAACGGAATTTGAGTAAATATCTCTCGAACCAGGAAAATCCCATGCGAGATGTCCGAAGAGTAACGAGATATTTTGAAAATTGAATGACTAGATACATTTTGAAAATGGTGTCTTGTGCAATTTCGTAAAAAATTCAAAGTGCAGTATTCCTGGCAAGGTGGTAGGCATTTACGATTTTGGCTGGATTTAGGTACTTAGATACGGTTTTTTGGTCCAAACTTGCTTTTGTTCAATGATGCAATAGGGATTATGTTGTCTAACTCCTGATTAAGGACTTTTTTGTAAGTGCAAAATAACGAGTCGAAGTTAAGGCCGACGAATCAGGATCTTGATTTCGGTGGCACTTGTTTTTGGCCACAGCTGAAATATTCAACTCTGTAGAAGAAACAATTAGATTGGCTTTTCCGTGTTTCAATGCATTCCGATCAAACTGGTCAGTTTATTTTAAACAAAGTATTATCTCTGTGTGCGTGGTTTCGTATCGTTTTTGTTTGGGGTGCAGTTATTATGTATTGTCATTTTACAGCAATTTCATCTAATTCTATCTTCAACAATTGGTATAGATTAGGGCAGCCCAAGGAAAATTCCTAAATGTACCTCCACTGATGTGTGCTGGCAATTTTTGGCTTTGTACATGTCTGTGGCTACAGGTTCGTTTTGCTTTCCATTCCTATTCTTTGCTCCGTTCGCCATCTAAACTGCTCATCATATTAACCTACGTAGTTGATTTTTATCCAAAATTGGCGATCTGGAAAATGCGTTAATTATTACACAAATGAATCAACGTAATATGTTGTCCCCAAAATTGTGCCTAAATTTGGGTTTGGGCATGTAATTCCATTTTTAAATGGGTAATGCTGCTTAACGCAACATTGAGTCGCTCGAAGGATTCCCGCAAGTAATCTTGCCCGTTTTCTGTAACAATAGTATTGGAGGTTGATTCCTTTGTTGCGCTGACTGTTTGCACAACAATGGTACAGTATGTTCATCATATGCGACTCTGTTCAACCCGAGCCTTCTCCCGGAATTACGTGCGATACTTCATAGTGAATTTTTTCCACAACACTTCTAGATTTACAGTTGTTTCAACGAAATTTATTATTTTTATTTGCCCTTAAAAAGCTTTTTCGGTTGTGAAACGTCTTCCACTGATGAGTCTTATGATGTATGAACTGGGAAAAATTTGAGTGCAGCCGGACTAATGATCAACTAATACGCGGTAAGAAATCGGAGCCCGTTTGAGTGTGAAAAAATGCGGAGGAATGTGCAATTGATGACGCAGTCAAACACATCCTATATATAACATTTAAGCCACAATACTAATGTGCATATATACATAGGCTATCAGCTCAGAGCTGTGCGCGGTTACGGGCTTATATCTTGACCCGGCCTGTAGTGAATACCCCTAAACGTTCACAATCCTACAGTGAGCGCTACTGTCGAAACCATTAGGTGGGTCCGTATAGTTAGAGATTCTACAAGTAATGCATGAGTAAACTTAAGCTGCGCCCCTAACCATCCTCTATTGTTAAAAGCAATTGCCGTTCAGTTGTTCACTGAACAGAAATTTTATTTTTGCATTAAGGAACAGAAATTAGTCCGTTTCATATTTCATACATTATAATTTGAAAATGTTCGCGAACACGGGGTTAAAGTATAGGGGCCGAATTGCATTCGCTAATGGCGTTATGGAACAGAAAAATGTCGAAATCACATACGGCTATTGAAATGGGAGTTTTGTTCTGTAACAACGTTTTGTACATAATGTCAAAAGAGGATGGTTGGGGTGCATCTTAAGTTACTCTTGCATAGTGATCTTGTTTAGTGAGCGATGCTCTGCAAACTTGGTGTTTCTTATTAGCACACGATATAGGTTTACATAAAATTTGCGGGCTTCGCGAGTGTGAATAAATTGTTTGAGGCCGCGAGTAGAGGCCTAGTGGCGGTATACAAAGCTCCAGTTTTCGAGGGTATCCGACGGCTTACGGGCTGTACACGTACATCTCTGTATCAGCTATTCTAAGACCGACCCATGCCAAGCTGAGGAAGCTTTAGAAAAGATAGAGTAAGGCTCAGGGTTACTATTTCAAGGACGGTATGGTATAGCCTGCATATAGCTTACGCTTCTCAGCTAATGTGCAGGTCATTCCCACCTAGTAAATGGTTATAGTTCTGTATGGTTGTTTGGGCTTAACGTGGTTTTGAAATTGGTTTGCCTTTTGGATCCTAAAATATTGTGTCACCTTATGTACTTTAAGTTTCTTTCAACTGTGGTGTAAATTTTACATGTTAGGTCAGATTTTAAAACAGCAGTAGCAACCTAATAATTTACTTAATGTTCCTAGGGTTTCCAAGTCAGCGATGAACGTTACATTTTGTGAATTATGCCAATGTATTCTTGCCAACTTGTCATATTTATTTGTTTTTAAATGCTTTTTGCCATATATGAAATCTTCCACTATTACATATTCCATGACGTATTATGATTGTAACAAAAGTGCTAAGTATATATTGGATTTATTAAACTTCAAAGTAGACTTATATTTTAGAGCGGCATTGGTTTTAGAAAACAAAAAATTTTGGGAGACTTATTAATCCGTTTAAATGTGACGCGAGGTTGTGAGCGGGGATATTTATAAATCACTCTGATATAACTGACGATGGTCATCTTATTTATAAATCACTCTGATATAACTGACGATGGTCATCTTATTTACAATTTTTCTGTAGGCTCCCGTCAGTAAAGCTGGACTGATTGTGATAGGGTTAATTTTTTCTATGTAGTGTTAGTTCAGAATTCTCGAAAATTTCTTTAGGGACTCCTTTTCGTGTACTGATTTGTACCTCATGAGTAGGTATAGTGCTTCAGTGATTAATAGGCGTGGGCGTATCTGACGATCGCTATCGCAGGATATCTCATCTGACTAAATTACGATGTACACGATTACTAAATTAGTAGGTATAATATATCAGCAGTGATTACTAGGCGTGGGCCTATCTGGTACTAATCGCTATCAGGGTATCTGACCTGACTAAACTATGCGGTACCCGATTAACTACCCATATACGTGACATCAATTTTGGTAGTTCTCGCAAGCCGCAATATCTACTCAAGTTTACATATTCTTTGACTTTGAAATTGGGTACCTAAATCTGTAATTGAGGCGTGTAGGTTGCAATGGCGTCGAGTTAAAAGAAATTGTTTCCTCCGGCCTTCCGTACAGTACTACGCGCGGACATTTATATAATGACCAAGGAAAATGACATAAAACATCACTCAAAGCCAGATGGATTGCACAGACTGAGCTATGTGGCTATACGATAAGAATGCAAGTTCAAAGGTAGAAAAGGTACTATTTTTAATCAGAGAAAATATATATTATTACAGTTGGGCTTGCAAACGGGTTTAACCCCTATAGTTCCTGAACTCAAAGTGGACGCGTTCTTCGAGTTTTAAGGTAAGGACGCCCATCGCCTAGGAATTATTAACAGAGTGTGACAGGGACTACTTCAAACAAGATACACTGTAAAGGCGTTCTGAATTAGAAATCAGTTGTTGGCAGTAATATACTAGATACATATAGGCAGTCCGTAGTCGCTCAAACTCATTAAATAAATTATATTAATATAAACCTGTACACAATTTACATGACAGTATGTTGCAAGGTGTCTCCGCCGACGGGGTTTAAAATTGGAGCTTGCTGGGAAGAGCGAGGTGCATATACTTAGCAGTTGAAATCAGTCAACAACCGTTATCGGTTCTGTGACCACAAGTGAGCCGACCCAAGCTCTTTTTTCGCCATGTAGCCTGGAGCCGATTTGAGCGTTGACATCGCCAGCTAAGATAAGCAAATACGAATTGAAGCGTTCAGATAGTAAAGATATAACATCTTCGTAGAACTGATCTTTGTCCTCAGTATTCGCGTCATCCGTTCGTCGTGTATATATTATATATTTAATTATATAGTAGACTCGGCTAATCCCGTCACTTTTAGATGCTTATATGTTTAACACTGTCACTCATTCGACTAAACACGTCAAATCGTCTGGTATTACCCGATTAAATCCCGTCACTGTTCGATTAATCAGCTCAGAGGAATTTCGGAACATAAAACTTTAATAAACGCGAAATATATTGTAAAGCAAAATATAATGTACGAAAAATGAATAAAACAATAATTGGAACCTGCATATAGCGGTTCATAAGGTAATTAAAAATAAAAATGTAAAATGTAATACTTACTTAGACGCTGGAAAATGAGTCGCAATTTTTCGGCCGGAAAGTTTTATGAGAGAGTTAACTCGAGCTCCAGAGGATGTTAAATATGCACAATTACGCAGGGATCACTCTCGCTTTTACTATTACGATTACTTTTATTGTGTAAGCCTTCTTTTTACAACACTGACTTTTCGTTTATAGCCAAAATCTTTCATTGCCAGAATAACTACATATACACATAGGATAGTGAAACATTTTTACAGATAAAGGCACCGTTTTTATATTTTCCCCGCAAAGTTCGTGTCCCCGGTGAGAAAAATGTTGCACTGATACCAGCCAATTGTGGTTTTCTTTCAATTTCCTTAACACACAGTGCAAAAATTTTCTGCATTTCCAATTCCCTTTGTTGATCATACGTTAGAACAGTTTCTCTTCCTAATCCATGCGCTGCGGCACTCTGCACAAATCCATCGCGAAGCGTTGTACTGGGAACCTTGTATTGCTCCGACATTTTGTTGATGCTTGTGTGTTTTAATGAATTTTGAATATTTATAAGTTTATAACCGAAATATTAAAAACAGCACACGCTAAACAACTTATCTGTTATAATAGTAAATCTCCTTGAACATTACTCTACTTCTGTTCTAAACATCTATCTTAGCAACTGAGCACTCTCAAATGAAAGATGAACTACATCGTCAGGGGCGTCTACAGCCTACTGCCATAACATTGGTAGGCTCTTGCAAATTGATATCGAAACTATCGGGTAAACAGCCATAGCTCCACCCTGTACACACCAACAAAGTTTTCCTTATTTCGTTTACGTTCCGAAAAATA
>JASANE010026192.1:0-70606 GCA_030248225.1 Trileptium ribeirensis
TATTCTTTGGTTTTAATGAAAATACAAATTCATCATTTTGAAGCCAGAGTTAGGGCATTCCCCTTAAGCGATGCGTTGTGCTGGTCCGGCACTTCGAAAAATTTACGAATGGACTTTTTTAGATTACCATGGAACAAAAGGGGGCTTCCATGGATAGTTCATAAACAGCAAAATAAAAGATATTTTATTAAGGAAAATCATGAAATGAATCTGAAACTTCAAATTAGCTTAGTGATTTATGAATACCTGGTTGAAGACCTAACCAGGTTAGGTGAACAGTTGACATTAACGTTGACTGATTACGTGACCAGCTCTACTGAGAGCTTAAGACTGGACTGGGCCTCGGAGGCGGAAGGGGGGCAGCTATAAGCGCCACTGAACCTTCCGCTTCGGAGGACAGTGCAACAAGATTAACAGAAACGGAAGGGGGGCAGCTATGAGCGCCACCAAACCTTCCGTCTCTGAAGTAAATGAAGGGGGGCAGCTGTAAGCGCCGCTACACCTTCGACTAGAGCACAAAATCAACCAGGGGGGCTGCGTCTCGCGCCACCGAACCTGAGTTGGAAGCCAATTTAAAGTTAATGCTGGCTAATGCTCGCAACAATTCAGCAGAGGCAGCATCGCGACTGCGCCAACATCCGGCAGTGAACCGACTACACAAGACTATTATAAGAGATATGGAAAAACTCATTCCTCAACAATGATTAAGTTCAGGCAAATAAACCTGCAACATTGCAGGGAAGCAATAGTCGAAATTAGCAAAGTAAAGCAAAATACACTAGATTGTATTCTAGCCCAGGAACCGTATGTGCTAAACAATAGGCCATGTATGTGGAACTCAGAATATGACGTCTATTATGCTGTTGTTCAGCGACCTCGTGCGGCCATATTCTAAAAGAAAAGAATAAGAGCAGTACTTATGAGTACTTTTAGTAACAGTGATTGTGTCGTAGTAAAGATCTGTGGTGAAAACAAGGAGTTGTGGGTAGCGTCGGTTTATATGCCATATGAAGCTGACGCCCCACCGAGCAGAAACGTCAGAAATCTCGTAGAATACTGTAACAGCAACAACAAAAAACTAGTTTTGGGTTGTGATGTGAATGCCCACCACATATTATGGGGCAGCAGTGATTGTAATAAAAGAGGATTAGATCTACTGGACTTTATAGCTAGTTCAAACTTAGAGATAATGAACGTTGGAGATAAGCCAACTTTCATCATCACAGAACGAGCAATAGAATTCAGAGAAGAATTGATGTAACACTCACAGGCTTAGACAGCGTTGATAAGATAATCAACTGGCGTGTACTTGATGATAATACGTTCTCAGATCATAGAGCAATAGAATTTGAGTGTAAAGAAGATGTCATTGAAGACAGGAAAGTAAAGAGTTATAATTTGAGGAAACTTAAAGTGGAAACGTTTAAATGCAAACTTCGTCAGAACATACCGGACACTAATATGAGTGAATATGAATTTAACTCGGAGACAATTGATACTAACGAAGCAAGTTTAACAAGTGCGATTAATGAAGCAAAGGAATCGTCTTGTCCTTTGGTCAAGAGCAGGATTAATGGTCTAAGCTGGTGGTCATCTAGACTTGCCTTCCTCAGACTAAGATCAAGAAAGCTATACAGAGTTGCAATTAAACATGGAACAGAATTGAGTTGGAACAGATATAGATACACTCAAAGGATTTATAAGGAAGAGATAAAATCTGCGAAGAAAAGATCTTGGAAAGCATTCTGTGAGAAGGTAGAGGGTGCGCATGCCAGCTCTCGACTGGCGAAGATTTGCATGTTAGGACACAAGGTGAGACTCACTCAACTTAAAAAAGCTGATGGAACCATGACACAAAATGAGGAGGAGACATTAGAGCTTTTGCTCCAGTCTCACTTTCCTGATTCAGTAAGAGACGAAGTTGTAATGGCAGAAATTTCCAAGAATTTTAGGCCATCCAGGAAGGATTTAGATACAGTTGAACAACTAGTAGATATCGACAAATTGAGATGGACGATCTCAAGCTTTGGTTCTTTTAAAAGTCCGGGTGTGGACTGTATCAGTCCAATACTCTTAAAGTCTGGTTTTGAGGAATTGATTCCTATGCTAATGAAGATAATTAAGGAATCCATAGCTACCGGTTATATACCGAAAGCATGGAAGGAGGCCTCTGTCTCCTTTATACCAAAGCCGGGTAAGGACAATTACTTTGAAGCTAAGAGCTATAGGCCAATATGTCTAACATCGTTTTTACTGAAAACTGCAGAAAGTTTAGTAGATAGATATTTAAGGGATAATATTTGTCACAAACTACATGCCAATCAACATGCATACCAGAAGGGAAAAGGTACTACTACAGCCCTTTATGCGTTAGTAAGTAGATTGGAGAATGCACGACAGCAAGGGAAGCACACATTTGCTGTGTTTCTTGATATAGGAGGAGCCTTTGACAGCACAATGCGTGAAGCATTTAAGCGATCTTTTGACAAGTTTAAACTTGACAAAACTATAAGCAGATGGCTGGTCAATTTAGTTGGTACAAGATGGGCTACCGCAAAACTAGGTAACTCATCAGTAAGATTTAAGCTTGAGAGGGGCAGTCCACAAGGAGGTGTACTATCACCCCTGCTGTGGACTTTAGTACTGGATGATTTATTAAGGAACATTAATAATACCTATGTCTATGCACAAGCATACTCAGACGATGTTGTTATCATAACTAGCAGCAAAGATGTGGAAGTTAATACTAGAAGAATGCAGAATAAACTGACAGTTCTTGAGAAATGGTGTACGGACAGAGGATTAAAGGTAAACCCTCTAAAGAGCACAGTCTTAGTCTTTTCAAAAAAGAGGACAGTTATAAGAAATGTGAGTCTGAAATTGTACGGTGAGGACTTACCTATATCAAACACAGTGAAATATTTGGGAGTTATAATAGATCACAAACTGTTATGGAAAGACCACGTGGATTCAGTTGTGAGTAAGGGCATTAAAACGCTTATGGCGTGTAGAGGGATCGTTGGAAAAACATGGGGAGCTAATCCCAGGACTGTGCGATACATATATCAAACTATTGTGTTACCGTCAGTCTGCTATGGTGCCATAGTATGGTGGCACAAAATGAAGTTAAAAACATATGTATCGAAGATTACTAAAGTTTCTAGATTAGCCTGTATTATGATGACGGGTGCTATGAAATCGACACCAACACTGGCCATGGAAGTTCTGTTAAACAGTCTTCCCATTGATCTGTCAGTAGTCCAAGAGGGCATACGAGAACTACACAGATTAAAATGTGTGTTTCCAGAAATGTACAATGAGATGCCAGGGAAATATTGTAATATGAATAACGTAATACGGGAAATACCCAGTTTGAACTTCCCTTGCGATCTAATTTCATTGCGGGCTGTGGGAAGAATCAGCTGGCAAACTGTATTCCCCAGCCGTGAGGGATGGATGAGGGAAACAGAAAGTATCAGGAAGAGTATGGATAATACCATTATATGTTATACGGACGGTTCACTTGTGAAGGTAAACGATGTTAAATCTGCTGGAGCAGGTTTCCTGCAAGGAACGAAGAGCTATAGCTATTCCTTAGGCCAATATTGTACTGTGTTTCAAGCGGAGATCTATGCGATAAAGATGTGTGTAGATAATGTTGTGGATAAAAATGTTCGTAATATGAAAATTTGTGTATTTACAGACAGCCGTGCTGCTATTATGGCACTCGGCGCAGATCAAGTTAGGTCAAAGCTAGTTATGACATGTAAAGCAAGTTTGGAAAAATTGACAAGACAGAATGAAGTATTGTTAGTGTGGGTACCTGGTCATAGTAATATTGAAGGTAATGAAAGGGCTGATGAGTTGGCTCGAGCGGGCGCTTCTAAGCGCCCAATTGGGCCTGAACCTATTTTGCCAATCGCCAGAACAGAAGTGACTACAATGATAAAGTCATGGCTACATAGGAAATTCATTAAAAAATGGACACAAGAGCTAGCGTGCAAGCAGACGAAGAGCATGATAAGTATTCCAGATCATAAACGTGCCAGTTTTCTTATAAGTCTCTCGAAGGACAAACTACGGCAGTGCGTTCAAATAATTACTGGACACAGTTGGTTAAATTACCATCTACATAAGATAAAAATAAAAGAAGAAAAGAAATGTGATCACTGTGAAAATGATGAAACATCAGAACATTTTCTGTACAATTGTGAACGCTTTGCAGATAACAGGCGAATAATACTAGGAGATAAAGCACTGAAGAAAGGTAGCTTGAGAGACTGTGATATCAGGAAACTTTGTAAATTTATTATAAGTACAGGGAGGCTAAGGCGCCCTACATAGGAACGCATCATCCGTCGACCTCTCAGGTATCTCAAGCCAAGGTAATGGTTTTCTCTTTGCTATTTATTACAGATATGAATGGGCTAATGCAATGGGCAAAGATTAATTTTGCCTCCGCATGTTCTCTATGGCCCAATAACTCATTATCTATCTATCTATCTTATATTCTTTTTCTTTTAAAACGATCCCTGAATTCGGGTTTTTCACTGTTGAACAGATATGCTGCCGATGTTACTATCAAATAAGGCTGTATCCGGGTCGCCGTGAAAAATTTAACCATAACTTGCATAGCAAGAGCTCCACCTTGTTACAGCTTATGTATATATAATCACAAACCACCATCACAGTGCATGTATATACAGCGTAGCTGTCTAAGGTTCGTCGGCTTACGGGGCAGATGGTCGGCAGAGATGAGATAAACTAACTGTCGAAGGTCCATGGACTTAGTGGGGCAGATGGTGGGTGGGTATATGCATAATTTTTGGCAGGAATTCGAAAAATTTCCCAATTACTCATTTTCCGTAGTTTTAGCCAATTTTTGCGATTTTTCATTCTCTTTTTACGTATTTTTGCAAAAAATTTTCGTGTGCCATTCGGCGTCCGGGGGGGGGGCAGTATGGAGCTATTAGGGGAGTGTCCGACCCTTAGGTGGAGGGGGTGTAACTCTTATCCACACCGATGATATACGGCAAAGTTTGAGTCGGACCTTATTACGTGATTGGACCTATTACGTCTTAGTTGGACCTTATTATGTCATAGTATGACCTTATTACGTTTTGATCGGACCATATGAATATAACACAGGGAGACTTATGAAAGTCGTCGCATTTACGGTAGGCAAAATCTCCTTTCAGAGCCAGGAATCCCGAAAAAAATTGTATGTCCCTTACATTACTATGTCATATCCTTGGTTTATATGGAACCTTTATGAACTGTATTTTCTATTTCGAAGCCAGATAAGTATAGGTATACCGCCAGATAACTACGTATCGTGAACAACTGTAACGGATATTTTAACGGGAATGGGCTTGTTTTAATCTACCTGTGTGCAGTAAAATAATCGCAACCACAAATATATTTATTAATCAGCGTAATGACATTTAAGGGTTTTCTGGTTTTCAAAAATTAATGAAGCCGTGTTTGAACTGTTGCAAATTAGTAGTACGCAGCTGGGCAAATATTTTTTCTTTCCAACAATAACATTTCCTGATCTGTAACACAACTAGGTATTCATTTCCGTGCTGTGCTGCAGATAATTAACTCAAGTTACTGCTTATAAGAATTACAAACGCTTTCCGCAGCGCGGAAGCAAAATATCTCTATAATTGCAGCATGACAAAAATGCTCGAAAATGTCTATGTCGCGGTGACATGTTCAAGATCAAAGTGTTCGACTTGAGCAATCTCGTTCTTCGTTTCTCAGGGTATCCAGTTGTTTTTGCAATAATCCCACAACTCATCGAATGGGCCAAATAAGGGCCATTTGAAGCCACCTGGCGTTGTTTTATTACTTTAATACATGTATCTTGTGAAACGAAACTCCATTCTAAAAATATCGTTCCGTATTTCGTATACTTTTTCTTCTATGATATCAGTCGGACGTTTTACTACCCAAAAGTTTTAATTGATTCATGAATCATTTGAAGTGAAATTATTTTGTAAAAAAATTTCCTTAAGTTCGGTGAAATATACGTTTGATCACTATAATAAAGAGTTCATAAGGCAAGTTTTGTAGAACAGTATGACCCTCGGCCATACTCGTGTATTATGCCTTATACCGTGGTGTGGCCGTTTTTCGGGTTACCAACACCAATGTGTCGTGGGGTACTAGCTGTCAGTACGTGGATGGCCAATGAGATCACAGCAGGAGTAGCAATCCCCGGTGGCTTATATTGCGCTGCTTTCATTGGCCATTGACGAACTGACAGCTGGTACACCCAAAGGAATCTTGGGAGGGTAACGGGTTACTCCCAAAAAACCTTGAGAAGTAGCCCCTGGAATTCTTGGGAGGTAAGCCGAAACAAGAGCACATCATCAAATAAGGCATAACACATGAGTATGAGTAACATACTCTTCTTTCAAATTTTTTTGAAGGACTCTCGCTATAATTAAATAACTTCGGCAGAATAATCTTTTGACCTGTTGATGTTTAATTGACTTCTGCGTTGTAGCGTTTCGTTCATTTAATAAATTATTTATGTAATTTATGTAAATTTTTACTGTCCCATCATTATTTTGTTCTAAACAAAGGATGTATACACATATGCGCCGTTATTATACTACACACCGAACTGCAACATTTCATGTAGGAATTTGTGGTATTCTCTGCCGTTGCTCGTAATAGATCTGGATGTCAGTATCCGGCCATGTGTTCTCTATTGTTTCCTTTTGCCGTAGATATTTTGAAACGTTTTATAATTCATGTTTAAACAATGTTTTTTTAGTTAAAGAGTTCCTTGAACAAGCCAGGGAAGATTTCAAAACGAAATGGGATAATCCAGTTTCGGTACGTTTTATTTTATTTATGCATGCATCAGTGACTTACGTCACTGATCACCGTTGACCTCGTCCCAACTAATGTTCTTGACACATATCCTGAAATATGTATGCATCAACAATAATAATATTGGATAAGGATTTATAAATGTAATAACGTGTCATAAAACGCAATCATCAATGGTCGTGCTTTACGTTGATAGTTACTAACAAATGAACTTTCAGCGCCTATATTTTCGCATTTGTCTTCCTACCGACTGTAGTGAGTATTTGGGGAAACGCACTTGATCACGCTTTACATATTGAATTCCAAGTTTGTTCGCAGTTAACCCAGTGATTTAAGCCGATCGCTTTAGTTCGTTGTGCTCCACGCTGCCGTACAGGATCGGATAGATCGATGCGCTGTCGACGCTAAGGTTTGATGGACTGCAACTGTTTAAAAACCATATGTTTGTCCATCCTCGAAATCCAATGTTACACTTAATAGACGATTTATTAATGTCCTTCAATTGATGTTTACATATGTCATATATATACATATTGTCAAATACATATAAAAAATTATTTTTCCTAATGCGAAAACACTGCGCTAAAGCCTGTAAATATGTAGCATGCAAAAAATTATTCTCCGCTCCACTGAAATTTCTTCAAAAACTGAACATGATCTCAAAGTTTCCTGGTCCCAAACCAAGTAATTTCGAAGGACCTCATTTAGTAATGTCCGCGGACCAGGCTGGACCGTTGGACGGGCCCATATCGTTTGAAAATTTTCCGCCCACAATAAATTTTTAAAATTAAATTTGGTATTCAAAGTTGCTATGTAATAACTCCTTGATACGTGTAACGATAGCATTTCTCTAAAGTTATGAAGTAATAAATAACCCTCAACAAATTTCCTACAGTGTTTGACAAAACTTCTTGTTTTTAACTGTGAAAATAGATTTTTTACTTAGACCGGACTATGAACTGGACCTGGCAAAAATTTGCTCAGGTAGCATCACTACCCTTATTATTATGTATGTTATATACGTAAATACTGCTTACGTGCCGAAAATGGAGACGGCTCTGTTTATCTTCAGCTAATTCGAATAGCACATCAGGATATGAACGACTATAATTGGCAACAACTGTCAGTTTTCATGGTATGATGATAGTGTGATACCATTCAATATCAGCGGGGAAAAAATTTTACACTTCGGTTATATTCATAACTAAAATCTATTTTATTTTTGTTTACATATAGTCACCCTTTGTACCGAAAATTTTTTGTGGATGAATGTATAATTTTTGTATACCGTTCCGATTGGATTGATTAGCAACGTCGAGTGGTTAGTCCTTAGATTTAGAAATAAATGTAACCTACACTGCCATCTTATATACCAGTGTGCTAGATGTGAGAAATTTATCGCGCAACACAGTTTGCTCGCCGTTTCGGGAGCACAGATACACGATTACAAATGGCATCATGATGTTGGTGCTACGGCTGGGCTGACAGGTGCCTGAAGCAACTAAGAGCGGCTTGGTGTGGTCCAAAAATTAAAGCGTCAAATTATGCAGTGATTGTGTGTGTTCAACGTATGTACTGTACTGTGTGCCACCATAACATGTTACAAAACTTCAGAATAGGTTTTTCGTTTTAAAAATAGATGAATACGAAAAAGCGATGTTACCTTGAACACGAATAGCATTTTACAGCTTCAGTATTGAAACAGGACATTCTGAATTTCTGTTTATTTTTTTCTCATGGTTAACATGTGACATGATCAAACATAATCTTATATTTTTAGTATTTCGCTGGCAGATACCAGATCTATACATTATGGTTTTATGATACCTGTAGATATAGTGTTGCAGTGGTGAAAGGTTTTAAATTCCGTCTATGTGAGTGATCGCCCATAACTCGGGAACGAGTTAACCTATTTTCATGATCTTTTGCTCATTTGAACCGGCGTAGTCAATTTACCATGTACATACCCGAGCGTTTGTGATTTTTGGTCAGGCCCAGAATGTGGGTTTTTGCCCCATTTTAGTACCCTTCACGGAAGCAAGATTATTTTTATCTGAACATACGAATTTTTAGTTGGTTTTATTTCACAATAAAATGATAGACGCCGGTGGGCATTTTTTGTTTTTAGATTAAGGCTTTGGTTCTCGTGTTATGGGGTTTGAGGTATAGCGCCCTCGTGGTTCCTCGACCCAACATTCCTAATTTTGTTACATATCATAGGAGGCCGATAGCTTGTACTTGGGGGAAGGGGGGTTCGGGCATGAGAAACTTATTGCCGGTGCTAGTTTGTTCTAACTTGTGCGGTATTGTGAATGCTATCGAGAGCTGATTGGCAGTACACGCAAAAGGCGTAGGTGTACCCATGCTTCATTACGTTCTGCAATCTCGATAGAGTTACTAGTTTTATGCCGCCTGCTAAATAAACCTGACGGCATTCGTCATGGATTATTCTTGCAGAATAATGTATCAGATTATTACGTGTGCTGTACACAAAGAACAGAAACACAATATTTATTCTTGCCGAACCTTTAAAAATTCCAAGCATTGCTCAGAACTAGCCGGAACATTTTTGCCCTATATATTTCTCGACACTTACTTTTGCGTGGAAGCACATAGTCCAGCTAATTGCAATTAATTGGAATCCAAGCAGTCGTTTAAATATTGGAAAATTAGGACCAGTCAATTAATATGGCCAATTAATTTTTCAACAATCGATTTTTAGACCCCCTGGTTAGGCCTCATGGTAACGGTGTTTCTCGTATGACGACACAGTCGAGCGCGTGCGTACATAAGAATGTGATTGACCAGTTATCATATGGCTTAGGGCAAACATACAAATCATAATGCTTCTACATCTGCAAAAATAGCGTTTTGTGTAATAAGTTTTTTTAATTGTTGGTTTAGTTGGGTCATTTTTCACTGATTGCCATGTGTGATAAACTGTCACATAGCACACAAACATACAATATATAATTTCTACATAAAGATAATTATGTATTGTACATAATGTAATTTTGTTTATATTAATGTATGACGCTTTTGGGAAGAGCGTTTTCCGATTAGGTGTCGCTTTTTTGTTATTGTGGCAAATTGGTGGAGCTGAGTTGTATTAAGTTGCTGTTTTGTGCTTATACAATATTATTATTGTTTGGCGCATATTTTTTGCAGCATTTAACAACGACAAAAGTGGTGCAATTATTCCAGTTGCTTTTAATGGAACCTGCAGTTTGAGATTTTTTATTTGGTTTTGTATTGATTTTTTGGCCCTTATTGGGCTGAGTCGAAAAAATCAGAGAATGGGCCCACCATCTTTTCAGTATAGCGCCATAGTCTCTGGGCCCCCAATCATCTCTTACCCCCAAAAGAGATCTCTTCGAGATCAGGGTCGCAGCTTTTCAGGTATAACCTCCTGATGATGCTAAATTATTCTTTGTAAAAGGTTTCAGGGCGCTAGCTCTTCAAGGAGGTTCAAGAGAGGTGCCCAATTTCAGGAGTCGGATGTTTTTTAGAAATATGGATTTTGGTTTTTTGACCTTTTTGGACATAACTTTGGACTGGATTGACCAATTGGGCTCAGATTTGGCTAGAATTTCAATGGGCTATACTTCGATGCATGGGGTGTGACGATTACTGTCCGTTACAAGAAGATATGGCTCCCGATATCAAACAAAAAAGTTTTTTAAAATCGGTTCATTGGTTCTTGAGATTCGTCGGACCGAACGAACGAACTGACGGACATCAACCTTTTAGTCCCAGACAGAAAAATAAAAACGCTTCGTTTCGCTCAATAATTTGGTTCGGCAATTTTTACAGCGCCATTCGTATTTGTCAAGGCGCGCGAGGTCATTACGCGCAGCCAAATACATCGCGTCGCCACATGTACATTGTTGATGGTTAGCGATAAGTCTCCATTGGGCAAGCAGAACAATACTGTCTTCATATGTTCTTGTTCTACGCACCATTTGGTTATAGGTCATGCGCAAATTGTTAATATCAGGTTCATGAAGAGTAGTATTGAGGGGCGAAATGTTAAATCTAGTATTTTGAGGTCTGCCACGTGCTGCCATACCTTAATATTATGCTGTAAAATATAAAAAAATGGAAAATAAATCATCAATCGAGCGTTCCCAAAGGGTTACTTCCGAAGTGATTAACTGTTCTTGCGGATAACTTCAGAGGGAGGCCAGATATATCGATATGAATGGTACCATTGGGTTTCTCCTGTAATGCTGGATCGATCTTAGTGCATCATGTCTATTTTGCAAAAAAAGTTTTTTTTCAAAATTTTCAGGTGACATTTCACCGGTGGGACCATTGGGTAAACACATGAAAAAAAATTTTTCGGAAAATAGTCGTATGCGGTATTGGTCGATTGGTACCAATTTCAGCGGCGTGCGACTATTTGCTTATTCCCCCAGCCCAAACAGCGCCAATTTTTTTATAACTGTATAGCTGTTTGTACTTTTGGCTTTTTTACTTTGTCATGATTTGTGGAAGTTACACGCTGGAAACCGGATTTAGCGGCTGTTAGAACTTTATCCGTAATTACAACAGTATGTTAACTACTAAAAAATCCATAATAAAAATGTATCCCAAACGTGAAGTTTTTGCGAACGCCAATCAAATTCGGATATCTGCCGGTGCTAGCTCCTACTATGTTGTAATAGCAACTCATCGAAGTTTCCATCAATAGAAATTCGTAATGAACTTGTTGGTGTGATTTGTGGCATAAAACCCTGTGTGGTGGTTAAGAGCGGTGTTTGTCATACTTTTCGGATATGTCGATTAGTGTTTATAAATTTAGTTGTCTTGAATTTAGTATCAGACGTCTCCATTTATTTTTCAGTTGTTCCACTTCATATTCAGCTTCAAAGTGATATGAGGGCAACCATTGATAAAGTATCAATACAATATACAGTGATTATTGGCAACATATCATGTTTCGTTCCATCACTTATAAGCAGTAAAAATTTTACCAACATTGTTTTTACTTTTATATTTTGATGGAAAGTTGACATTTTTGACTGAATCTGTAAAAATTCGATATAAATGCCAATGGGAATGGGTTTGTTGTCAAATGTTTGCAGAAAAGACGTAGTTATTTGAGGTTTGATTAAGAGTTAGTTATAACAAATTATTTCGGATTCCTTCGTTTTTGTCATAGTCAACTCTGTAAGACATTTTGGTTACGATAACCGATAAATTCGAAACACACACGATTTACGCTCTGAATTGGCACAAATTTGCACAGTAGGATGATTATATAGGTTTGCTGTAAATTATATTGTACTTGACTGATTAACGGGTAAAATAAAAATGCGACCCTTTAGTAAAAACAATAAAATAATTTTGTGTCTCAACTGGAAATATAACTTGGTAAACGACTGGTCATATATTTTCTCATCGGCACAATATATTAATATCTAAAGTAATGAAACTGCATAATAAATATATTTCCTAGTAGAAAAAAGTAGTTACGCAGTGATTTGGGATGATGACTGTCCAAATTTAAAGGCTTATCCTGGATATGTACGTAGTACGGAAACAAATACCAGTTAATGTCTGAATTCGCTTCAGTTATGAGTCGGCTTCCGTAAAAAAATTGCACCACCAATTTGCACTAGTATCTCGAATGCAAGGGTGAAACGGAGCGAGTGTGGCTTCATTTTTAAGTTTTTTGTTGACTCACCTGTAACAGGCTGTGTTTGATACATATACTACCGTGAACCTGAACCCATTGGAAATCCTAACACAATATCATCCACCCTAAACCCATCGAAAACAATACTAACAATACATAATGTATTTGTGCTGGTCTCTAGATAATCAAACCATGCAGCGTACTAAACACCTATATATAGACCGGTTTGATTCCCTATACGCAAAATATAACCCAAATATTGATGACTAGCTATATTCTTAAAACAGGCTGATTGATCGTAAACCCATTAAAAAGCTTTGAAAATATTTGAAATATTCGTGCTGGTGTGTACATAGCCGCACCCTTGTATTCAGCATAACGAAAAACCTCTATAAAGACTGCTGTTGACACCATGTACCAGACTACTGAAGGCAGACTATATTCAGAAAATAGGGTTGATTAACACTAAATCCAATGAATACGTCTGAAAAGGCGCGAACATAATATTCGTGCTGGACTCTAGATACCATTCCTGAAATACCTACACAGCAGGGAATAACCGGAACCGGAACCGTCCATTTAAACCGGATCCGGAACCGGAACCGGAACCGGAACCTGGTCTTCGAAATTTATATATAGTAAAACAGATGATGGAAGAAATGAAGGTATAGTGGATTTAAAATGCATTAAAAATAACTTTTACATTAAACTTAATGTATTGCGATGGTATTATTGCCTTTCTGAAACTTTAAAGAGACTGAGGAAGCTAATAATGTTTATTTATCGATCAAATATGTCGGTTTTTGGACATTCAGAGCAAAAAATGCCTTCCACTATACACCACTGCGTATACTGCGTCAAATCGAATGTGCTTACAAAGCTTGGAGCGTGGAATACACACTTTCGATCTGTCTCCAGTCGCCTCCCTTTACTACACATACGTTTGTTGCATGTTCTTCTGTAGCAAACTTAAAATTATTGGTTTATATGATTCTAAGATAAAATAATAGATAGAAGGTAATTTTCTGATCAGTGTTCAGAGACACTGTTTAGGCTAGCGTTGGACAAACAGTGCCCGTCAGTTAGATGATAATGATGATAACTTTCTAATCAGAATGCTATAGATGAGACACACTGTGATGCTGCTCGCACAGTTTCAATAAATACAGTTCATTGCCAAGGAAGCAGTTTCTGCTTGCGTTGCAGATAACGTTACTTCAGTTTCACCTGATTTACAAACTTTAAAGCGCACCGGCTGGTGCTTGACGCAATTTATGTTAGCCAAGCATAGGCTAAGTACTTCTGCGTAAGCCACACTCTGTTACCGAGTTGGACCGGTTTAATTCAAATGTATCCCACAGACTTCTGGATGTGTAAAATAGCTGCTACAAGCATCGACCTGGCTTTGATTTAACAAACTCCTGCAGGTAATTATGAAAAATTCCTGCTAAAATTATGTGCCCTACTTACGTTTCACACGGCAAATTGGTTAGTTAATCTTTTCTTTGGCTCGGTTGTATTGGAGTTTGATCATTGTATAATATATATTACATATGTTTGGATCACAGATGAAGCAAAAATGTGAAAAATTTCAAACAGAATTTTTAAACCGGAATTCCGGTTCCGGTATGGTTTTTGCCCTTTGCCGGAACCGCAACCGGAACACGATTTTCGCCGGAACCGGAACCGGAATTCCGGTTACTCCCTGCTACACAGGCATTTCCTGATGTCCTGTACGCAATACGTAATCAAACAACTGAATACGGATTATATTGTGGAAATCGGGTTCATTGACACTAAACCCACCGAAAATTCATGAAAAGGCATTCAATATGCACGCTGGACTCTGGATTACCAAATCATTGTATTCAGCGTACAGAGCAACATGTATACAGACCATTTTTGTGTCCTGCACGCAATTCATAACCACCCGTATGGCCTGATCTTCGTAAAGAACTTAAGATTTGTTATTATATACCATAAATGTGGTCGGAGCTGTTCGTGTTCAACTAAAGGGCACATCGTCATCACTTTTGCTATCCAACAAAAAATTTAGAAATCCATCTATCCAAAGATGAGTTATGAAAGACAAAGAAATTTTCACGATTTTCCCCCCTACCGTCGCAGTGGAAACTCCGCTAGCTCCATTTCTTTTACAAAATGCTGTCTACATTTTTGTCGCTAAGTAAGGAAAGCATCACTCACAATGTTCCGTCATGGGTCTTGTAACTATGTACTTTGCACCGTGACTGTCAATGTTGCATGCTAGTTATATTTACTAAGCAACTTATTCTATTTCCAACACAGTGTTTTTCAATGGACGGCAGGTCAGGTATACTGTCTACTGAACTTCTGTCGTGAAGTAGGCAAAATTTTGAGCAACAAGATACAAATATTTTACTCTCGCATAACTGTATAGGGAATGTCACTGGGTCCATGGCGCGACGCAGCCTGGACCCGTTTCGACTGCTGTCTCGAGCCGGTGCCACAAATATTTTCCTATGCAGATTACTTAATTGGAAACATAACGTTTACAACCATGAGCTGAGTGCTCTGCGTTTGGTGTTTTTTTCGTAAAAAGCTAATCGTTATTCTTTTGAACGCAGAGTCTAAGCATTAATCAAAGCGCAAAGTTTAGTGAAATAATTATTTTGTTCATTAAGCACAGTATTGTATGTTGTACTGACCTCACGTTGGATAATGGATGTTATTGGTCCGTCGATTAAAAATGTATTTGCCAAGATAAGTCGTCGAGGTGATCGGAGCCCAAACGAAGACTCTGGAGTATGTTCAAGTGATATGTCTTTATAGCTCACACCATTTTACTGAATCTTTTGCTCGCTCGGATCACGGGTATCCAAAATTTCTGTTGCAATATCGTGGTTGCGATGCGCAACAGGTCATAAACTTTTAGGATTATATATAGTTGCTCTCCCCCTCCCCAAAAAAGCTAAATTTAGGATCCATTCTAAATTCGCCACTATTTGTGTCCCGCAAGCTTACGTTCATGTTTATATATATTCAATCCGTATTTTATTTGAGTTGGTTGTGTGTTAGTAGACCAATTCCCCTTTGTACTTCACTGTCCGGTTGAGAAAGAGCTTAAGTACTTTTATGTTTACCACGAAGACACCAAATATAAGGACTTATAGCTTATGTACTCATAAATCGTCGTTTGTGTGTCTATTGAAAACCTAAAGTAAATATTCCATAAATGGCAACATGTGATCTTGGGCCCTTCTCGCACAAATTTTTCATATATAGCCGATAATATCGGACATCAGCTAGTGTTTGAATATCCGTGCTAGGTCATCACTAGACAACTTAGTCAAAATGTTATTAACGCCATCGGTTTACACCAACATATAGCATTATTTGGTGGATATATTTTTTCTATATTTATTTTCATTTCTATATTGTTTTTGTTCACGTGTTTCCCTATATGTTCCATTCTGTAGTCAAAGAAGGTCCAATAAACTGCCACGTATAAACTACTGATTCAGCCCAATTTATGTTCGTCAGAGATCTACGTCACAACAGTAAAAGCCCTAACCAGCAGGGAATAACCGGAACCAGCAACCGGAACCGTCCATTTAAACCGGATCCGGAACCGGAACCTGGTCTTCGAAATTTATATACAGTAAAACAGATTATGGAAGAAATGAAGGTATAGTGGATTTAAAATGCATTAAAAATAACTTTTACATTAAATTTAATGTATAGCGATGGTATTATTGCCTTTTGAAACTTTAAAGAGACTGAGGAAGCTAATAATGTTTATTTATCGATCAAATATGTCGGTTTTTGGACATTCAGAGCAAAAAATGTCTTCCACTATACACCATTGCGTATACTGCGTCAAATCGAATGTGCTTACAAAGCTTGGAGCGTAGAATACACACTTTCGCTCTGTCTCCAGTCGTCTCCCTGTACTACACATACGGTTGTTGCATGTTCTTCTGTAGGAAACTTAAAATTATTGGTTTATATGATTCTAAGAGAAAATAATAGATAGAAGTTAATTTTCTGATCAGTGGTCAGAGACACTGTTTAGACTAGCGTTGGACAAACAATGCCCGTCAGTTAGATCATAATGATGATAACTTTCTAATCAGAATGCTATAAATGAGACACACTGTGATGCTGCTCACACAGTCTCAATAAATACAGTAATTTGCTAAGAAAGCAGTTTCTAGCTGCGTTGCAGATAACGTTAGTTTACTTCAATTTAGACTGATTTACCAAGTTTACAAACTCACTGGCGGGTGCTTGACGCAATTTATGTTAACCAAGCATACCATAAGTACTTCTGCGTAAGCCATACTCTGTTAACGAGTTGGACCGGTTTAATTCAAACGTATCCCACAGACTTCTGGATGTGTAAAATAGCTGCTACAAGCATCGACCTAGCTTTGATTTAACAAACTCCTGCAGGTTATTAGGAAAAATTCCTGCTCAAATTATGTGCCCTACTTACGTTTCACACGACAAATTGGTTAGTTAATCTTTTCTTTTGCTTGGGTGTATTAGAGCTTGATCATTGTATAATGTTACATATGTTTGGATTACAGGACGAAGCAAAAAACGTGGAAAATTTCAAACAAAATTTTTAAACCGGAATTCCGGTTCCGGTATGGTTTTTGCCCTTTGCCGGAACCGCAACCGGAACATGATTTTCGCCGGAACCGGAATTCCGGTTACTCCCTGCTAAACAGATATGGAAAACCCGTAGTTTCTATGTGCGGACATTGAGAATACGTTACTTTGAAATACTAAACTCATGTGTTATGAGTCTCTGAAAGGTATACCGACGCGAATCATGACAGTACTCGCTATCTGTTCAGATGTATGTAGTTCCGATGTGTGTAATGCAGTGTCAAGTTACTGTGTTGGTGCTATTTAATACTGTAAACTTCGTAATGTCACTTTTTCTTGCATTTTTTCTGTTAACTTCTTCAATGTGTGAGCTGGCTGTTTGTAGCTCTCCGTTTCCACGTTTGGACTGTCGTGGTCGGATTCGTTATTGACTCTTAACATGACAGTGTTGAAATCAGTGTCACAGCATAATGGCTTTGTGTGGCTTAGAATAGGTGTAGTGTACATAACTGTATTGGTTTGGCAGCGAGAAAATGGTTACTGAGTAAGTTGCAGGTATACCCCATAATGGAATTGAAAAAACATGGAACGGAATTCTGAAACGAAATTAGGCAGTGAACTTGTAAACTGACCATTGGTTTGCTTGTTCGATTTAAAGGCTTCATGCAGGAAAGGATTTTAACGAACGCCGTTTGTTCTATATGTGTCGAAAACGAAAACGTGAGCTATATCCTGTAAAGTGTAATATGCTGGTACACAGGTACAGTTAAAATCAGAATTAAGTGCTCAAAAATCGATCGAAGCTCTGTTCGATTTCGATTGTTTGCGTTTAAATGAAAATCGATCGTTTAAAAGAAAATCAATTAATTTATCGAAATTCGATTGCGTCAAGCTAAAGAAAAATGATTTAATAAAAAATGTTAGTTTGCGTTTAACGAATTTCGTTTAAACGAAGACCGATCGATTGCGTTTTCGTTCGATTTCATTTCCGACACATATCCAAACTCTGGATCCGTTTTATTTCATCCTCCAATGAGCATAAATATCAAAGTTTACGAATCTCACCTCTCAAGATAAATTAGAATTTATGCTCTTATTTTCACGTTGTAGACCCCTATTGCAATATTGTTCGTTCACATATTATATTGGCGTCCTGTTCGGTGCAACTCCGAAACCATACCCCCCTTTCTAGCGCTATACTTCAGTGGGATTGACAACATGCGTTAAATTGACCAATTTTGTTGCCAAGAATTTAGCATTTTTTGCCACTGTCGCGTCCTACCGAGTTCACGACGCACCTAGTGTTACTTTAAAACAATGAAATCATACGTTTAAATGATTAAGTAATCATACTATTTTGGCAGTTTTTAACCACTAACAAGCATGAAAATAGTTTATCAAAATAAAGAAAATTTTATTTTTGTGGGTATTTTTCTCATAAGTCAGGGCTGTTCTCGGTAGAATAGTTCTATAATGATGGTCTCTATTTTTCAATTCGAAATCTGCTTGAAGTTTTTAACAATAATCATTGATTAGGTCATTTTGTCCGCATCCCCGAGCACTGAATCGTGAACATTCTGTGTATAAAGATCTGCACATGTTATGTATAACTACAACAAAACCATTTGTCAAAATTTCGACAATTATTTCACTTTATTTGTGTTTTTAATTCTTGACTTGTTATAACTTGGGGCTCCGCTTCATAGGAGTTTTTTTTTCCTGTTTTTCAAATTTATACCTCTGGCACTTTAGGTCCCACGACAGGTCCCATGTTATGTATAACTACAACAAAACCATTTGTCAGAATTTCGACAATTATTTCACTTTAGTTGTGTTTTTAATTCTTGACTTGTTATAACTTGGGGCTCCGCTTCATAGGAGTTTTTTTCCTGTTTTTCAAATTTATACCTCTGGCACTTTAGGTCCCACGACAGATACCAAAAGTTTTTGAACGCTTGTCGGTTTTATAAGAATTGCACAGGAAATCTTTGGAGACCTAAACGCAAAGCTAACACGACAAATAGATTCTATTATGTGTTCGAATAGAAAAATTTATTGAGATGTGTCATATAATTGCATTATGATCCCCTATAACGTATGTATATGACGTGTTGTATACTTAAATTTTAAGTGTGTTTGGTATTTTAGAATAACGCCTCGTTGGACGACTTCGAGCGAATCAAAACGCTAGGGACAGGTTCTTTTGGCCGCGTTATGCTGGTAAAGCATATTGAAAATGGCAATTATTATGCGATGAAGATTCTGGATAAGCAAAAGGTTAGTTTTGTAGCACGCTTTTTCGGATTTTTGAACGGCAAATATGTATGTACTTTATTGTTTGAGAACAGTGTGACTATAAGAGATAATAAAATAATTTCAGACTAATAACTATGCGAGACTACAAAATAATTTCAGAATATCGTATAAGAGAAAGGTGCCAAAGCGTTCCCTTGAAACCATTCAATAATATAATATATAGTTTGGCTTAAATTTATTCATTCGCTATGAACGTCTATGATTTTTAATAGAGCGATGAAATTTAAGCAAAATAATTTGGTTCCTAAATAAATTTTACAACTGCTAACTAAAATTTTGTTTACTAAATAAATTTTACAGTCTTTTAGCATAGGTGATTCCGCAAATTATTTGCGAAAACTTAACTTGTTGCTTAAATTTTGTTCGCTCCAAAATCTATTTATAATTATGGCTGTTTGGTTAATTATTTAGTTATTTAGAGGTTCTTAATAGCTTTTGCACTACCTGATGCGTAGTTGTAGTATAGCTTTTCAGCGAAAAATGCTAAAATTGCTAATAAATATGGTCAGAAACGGTGCAGAAACATCTTTATTAAGGCTACAAGCAACTTTTAAACATATTCCTTGCTGAAATTAGTCAAATTTTTTACTTCGTAAAGGGATATTTGTTAATTCAATTGTGTGTTTTTACCGGGGGAAGTTAAACATTTTTCCAGACTGTTTTTTGTCGGGGGAGGTAGCCCTTGAGGCGTCTATTATCTGCCAAGGGGCACCAAAAAGTACTAGGAGCCATCAGCCCACTTTGGAGAAGCCAGCCGGTGAAGATATAGTAATCAACAATCGTAAAAATTATAATTTTAAGACCTAAAAATTTAAAAAATAGACTTTGGCGCTACGTGTAATATGATGTAAAGTGATACAAATGAACGAACAATTGCTATGGAACAGTGAATTTAGCCATCGATGTGGATTAGCAATATCAGCGATAAGCCCGTATTTTTTCAATTTAGACAAAAACGAAACATTAGCACTGGCTTCCCTGTTATAACTAATGTTGCGTTGTCCACAATGCAACAAAATTTATGAATCACTCAGGGGTTTCCCTAACTTAATCTAGGACTGCTTAATCTAGTCATGTTAGCGACTGAATGCTTCATTTTTAAATTTTTTTCTCATTTAAAAAAGTAATAATTTAACAAAAAGTGAAACAACACTAATAGCCTTGTCCAGTTGATTTTAGTGAATTATTAAAGATTAAAACATTTATTACGAATGAAGTTAGTTGTATTTTATCCAAACAATGAAAGGGGTTTCACCTAAGGCTAGGCCACGGCCGATTTAGTGACGGAATTATTAAAAAAACATTTTTCCAAAATACCTAATGTTCAAAATTAACCCAAAGAATTTCTCCAATACCGTCATACCCTGGCTGTTCTAATTATTATATTTACCACTACTATAATAATAATGCAACAAAAATGGCATCTTTCGCAATACAGCAGTAATAAGCAATTTTATGATCGTGTAAAAGGGGTTTACTTTTCTCTGTTCGCTACGGGCCTTTATCAGATTGAACAGGTTCAGTCGTGGTTATGGCAAGGGCGTTTGTGAGTGAAACGAAATGCTACAAAAATTTTCCGTTTTGTTTTTCTTGGGAATTCTGATAATATTAATCAGATTGGTAATTTGTTCAGTATGACCTATCGGTCCAGTGATAAATTTTGGATAGGGGTTTCAGTGTTTATAGGTCTTTTGGCACCTCTCGGGACGTTTATTTTAATGTTTCCTCTACAGTTGTTCGTGTACGCTCAATTTGAAGATTTTGCTATCTTCTTTTTTCATTTGTCTAAAAATTGCGTGATCGATACATGACTGTTGTCCTGCCCATTCCATAGGTCGATTTAGGAGGAAGATTTTAAAAATTGGTGATATGGGTCCGGTATTCAGCTCTGCCGCGTTGATATAAAATTAGTGTTCCTAAAGTTCTTATGCTTTACACGTTATGTAGAAAGTATAGGTTGTGTTGATCGCAAAATTTGTACATTTCAGCGTATAACTCAATATTGCGACAAAAGAGGTCGTCCACACACCCGGCTTTTTTGTCGAAAAATCAGATTTTTGGCCGGTTTTGGGGCCAAATTTAAAAAATTCAACATTAAGTTGAGGCGTCTCATTTGGTCGACATTTTTTGCCTAAGTCGATGTTTAGCTTGAAAATTCGTGTAGGAGAACAATTTTGAAATGTCTGAAAACTATATTTTCGATCAAATTGTGACCCAGTAGCCCCAATTTTAGATAGTTTTGAGGGCTCTTAGTTTAACGTTGGCTTGGAAGTGTATAAAAATATATATACTTCTACATAGAAACGTATGTTTGGATCACTTCTGGAACAAAAATATAAAGAGAATTTTTACGCCGGAATTCAGGCTCGGGTATGGTTTTGCCTTTTATCGAAGCCGATACGGTATTCGCCGGAGCCGGAATTCTGGTTACTTTCTGCAAAACCTAAAGAAAGCTGGTCTCCTAAAGAAAGCTGGTATATTTGTGCCCATATTCGCGTTTTACATGTCCCTGTTTATTATATTACAGTAACTATTCATTATAATCTGAAGCACAATTACGGTCAGAAATGACAGCAAATTTTCCGCTAACCGTTCGCAAAATATTCGAGACGGATCGCAAAAATTTTGCGTATATTTCTCATCGTAAAATGTACTTTTTTTTATAAAGGAATAATGAACTGTATTCAGTAAGCACGCATTTTATTCAGTTTTAGATAACGCGTGCCACACGTTACAAAATAAAATTCAAAGTGAAATGCAATAGATATTCTCTGTAGTCGCTTAGTGTCTTGTTGATAAGTTTAAAATTGAATTTTTTTTATTATTGAAACGGGCCGGCGGAGTTTCCACATGGTGATAGGGGGAAAACTCGTGGAAATGTTTTTGACTGTCGTTGTCATTCATGACTCATTTTTGGATGGGGAGATTTCGACAGATTTTTTGTTATAACAAAAGTAATGACGATGTGCCCTTTAGTTGAACGACAGCAGCTTCGACCCTATCATACTGGTCAAAATGGCAAGAATGGGTTTTTAGCGGTTCCTTCCCAAAATCAGGTTATACCACCGGTGGCTGTGTACGGCCAAATCTGGCCATAAAGAGTACCAGTGTTTTACAGGCTATATCTTGCGACACGGGATTCGCATCGAAAATTGAAGCCGACCAGCTGATCGAGATCTAGAGCATTGCTGACCAGGATTTTTAGTGGGACCACTCGCTAGGCCGTTATTGGCCCGAATATGGTTCGTCGACTGTTTCAGTCAAATTACGATTTTTCAAATTTATCCGAGTTATTGCATGTTTTTTTCATTACAATGATTGCCTATTAGGTTATAAAGTACGCCTATTACGGTGGTTTTACTATCTAGTGTCCAACGGGGCGATAGCATGCCTTTTTATGGTGTTTCAAGGGTTTTGCGGTTTAAGAATCCGATTTCCAGGATGTAGTTTTGTCTGATTATGCATCCATTCAGGGCAGCAATGATGGTATATAGGTATTTCTAGAGGCTGAATACAATGATTTGGTCACCTAGAAATTTAACACCAAGCGACAATGTTCATATTTTATGATGCCCTTTCGTGATGTTTCAATGGGTTTAGGGACAATGAACCTGATTTCCAGAATATAGTTTATGTCTTCAGTTGTATGGTTACATATTGCGTACAGGGCACCGAAATTTGCCTATATTATGTTTTGCGGTAGGTTGAATATGATGGCTTGGTTATTTAAAGTCCAGCGTGCATATTTCATGGGATTTTAGTTCAATTTCTGTGAGACCAACATTATAAGATTACTGGGGTTCCATAAGTTTTAGGTAGTATATACAGACAGTGACGCAGTGAGGCTTAGATTGGTGCGCGAACCATCATAACCGATGTTTCCTCTTGAATTATTTTAACATTTTTAGCCAAAAACATGTATTTTCAGTACATTTTCTTATATTGGATTACCAAATTAAAAAATAAAACTTCGTGCCCCGATAGTGTCTTTAGGCTACCTGCCAAGCTTGTTAATACTGCAAGTTTTAAACAAACAACCTAACGTCACCTTCTCAAGATCACTAAATGATGTTAATACGCTTTCGCTTCTCACAGTAAATTTCGATACTGGTTTTGCTTTATAATATAGCACAATAGTGGCAGGAATATATGTTATGTCAAACCGAATGTGCTTATTTTAGGTAGTGAAACTGAAACAAGTGGAACATACGCTCAACGAAAAACGAATTCTTCAAGCTATCAGTTTCCCGTTTCTAGTCAAAATGGAGTTTTCCTTTAAAGTAAGTTTCATAATTTCTTGATTTTTTAATGCGTTTATGCCACCTAGGGCTTTCGACTCCACGTGGCGCTGAAAATTGTAACAATCGCTAACTGGTGCATATTTCATGTGGTTTCAATGGCTTTAGAATCAATGAACCAGAATACCAGAATATATTATTCTGTCTTCAATTGTTTGGTTACGTATTGCGTACAGGTCGCCAAGACTTGTGTATAAATATTTTGTGGTAGGCTAAATACAATAGTTTGGTTATCTAGAGACCAGCACAAATACTTGATGCATTGTCAGTGGTTTTCGATGGGTTTAGAGTAGACGAGGTTTTAGAGTTTTCAATGAGTTCAGGATTCAAGAGGTCTTAGGATGATATATTCATCAAACACATCTGTTACAGGTGATTAAACAAAATAACATAAAAATGAAACCACGCTTGCTCGGTGTCACCCTCGTATGCGAGTTACTAGCGTTGGTAACATTCCATTTACCAAAAGAAAGAATTAGAAATAATACGATAACATTCGCAATCTTAATTATTTCCTTTCGTCTTCGTATTGTACAAAACTAGAATTATCAGAACAAGTCAGGTTACATTTTGGATGAGAAATTATCTTTACATTAATGTTTGCTGCGTAACTCATAACATCCATTGCTTTACTGTAGTCGTAATAGCTTGTCGTTGTCATGATATGTTTAGGTCCATGTTTTTGTAAGCATCATCGGTCTCACATGATTCGTATCATCTTGAAATTGATGAAATACTAACTATATAATGACTTCGATCAAAATTTGTGGCTAATTTGAGTTAATACTACAATGTTGGACGTCATTGTCTTTAATCTAAGAGAATAGCATTGATTGTATATTTGGTTCAATACACTGTTAGATCGTTTATCCAATTTCTTAAACTATCTGTTTTTCGTCACTGACTCCTATTTTGCAATAATTTGTTTATATTTAAGGACAATTCCAACTTGTACATGATTCTAGAGTTTGTGACCGGTGGCGAAATGTTCTCACATCTTCGACGAATTGGACGTTTCAGGTAAATGACTTTTGATCAAGTATGAAAATTTTCCTGTAAATTGGAAAATTATAAAGAAAATGCCTGTTGATGAAGTCTTTTGCAAAATAGACCAGAACACAATATATATTCCGTGCTTTACCAAACAGAAAACGGTACAAATAGCATTCAAGTACAAGTGGTTTTAAAGAGATATTTTGATGCAACTGTGGTCTTGTTTTGTTGGAGTTAATCTTCCTGTTGTTTAGCTACCAAAATTAAGCCCCAGCTGACAGTAATCCCATGCTTAGTATTTTGAAGTTTGCTAACATGTGAAATAATGCTGTGATTAAAAAAGGAATGTTGACAAAATAGGATGACTTTAGTCTTTATTAAAATGGAATGGAAGGCTAGGAAAAGCGGTTTCTTAGTATTCGAGAAAGGTTGTTTTATATATTAAGAGTGTAAGTTGCATTTTTTCTACTATAAAACCTTTATTAAACTGCACATGTGATACAGGTACGCGGCTGGACAGTCGAAAATAGATGTTATGAGCGTTTTTACACCTGCTATCATCAACTTTTGTACAATGATGTGTAAAATTTTGAGACCACAACTTTTTTTGTGCTATGACAACGATTGTATATAAAACTACCATAGTCCAAGGATTGTCCAGCGGACTTGTGTGCAATAAAGGGGCTATGGGAGTCAAGTCTGTTCCGAGTTCGGGGGAGAAAGTCGCTCGGGCCAATATAGCATACATTATACATCAATATAATTTATTATGTTTATGTATATATTTATATAATTGCCGTATAATTTATATAAGTGTCGTTTTATATAGATGCCTGCGTTAGTATTACTGCGCAATATGACTAAGGTGGGCAAAAATACCGAAATTTTCTAAAATTCGACCTTAGCTTGGTCGGAGATAAAATTATCTCCGATCAAAATCAAACATTTAGTTATTCAAAATTTCTACGGGGTAGCATTTGAATGGGAGTCAGTGGCCGGACATGAGAGGTCAGCCACCTCCTTCCTCCTTCTATAGCGGAACCCCTGGAAAAATTGTAATATTTCTTTACCAGTTGGGTTGTGAACATTTCGAAGGTTTTCTGATTTTTAATTAATTTGGGCGTTTTTAAATTTGACCTGAATTCGAAGGACTTGTGTTTGTTAAAACCATTTCGAAAGACCGCGATTGGTTAATAATGTTGACTTAGCGTTCTGATGTTAATTTAGTAAGTAGAATGCCTGTTTCAGATGTATATATCTGTGTAAAGTATATTGACAATTTTTGTTTACAGCGAACCTCATTCGCGTTTCTACGCAGCTCAGATTGTTCTGGCCTTCGAATATCTGCATTCCTTGGACCTTGTCTATCGTGATTTAAAGCCTGAAAATCTGCTTATAGATACTCAAGGATATATTAAAGTAGGTGAAGAATATCGAAATTTATTTAGTTGCAAAATAAATTACTATAACTTTTAGATAGCGGATGTCACAAATTTTTAGCGTCATGGAGATGTGCTATTGTGACATTATTTTAGTTAAAAATATTCAAGCATTTTAGAATCACAGCGTCTGTTATCTGTTACGAATAAAATTATTGCAAATTTTTAAAAGATTCATCCCAGTTTTACAGTACAGTAGGGATGATAACGTATTTGTGTGCTTTTATCAAGTTTTGTTATTCTGTATTTTTGGTTCCTCACAGGTTTTAACGTTGCGCGGCTAAGATTCTGTTTTAAAAATCTCGCATAACACACTTTAACGCTGCTGGAATCTACACCCATTGAAAGGTTTGCCTGGAGCGTGAACCAAGTGACTTCCTGATTCAGAACTTGTGGCACCTGATTTTGACAAGGAGCATGTACTGGTCACTCTAGTTCAACTAAGACTTCCAAGAAAATTGCTAAATTCAGTATTTTTCGGGCCAAATTTTTAATATATAGTTGGTAAATCCACTCATAAACGCTGCTGACGATGACGTTCTTGTTGAGGTTAAGAACATTTTTACATAATTTATGAAATTATTACTAACTTCAGATTGGAAATTTAGAAAAAATTATGCCCATTTTTGTTTGTCACCTGAAGTAGTTTTTAAAGCAGTAAAGCGGAAGTAAAAAAATAGCCGGAGGCATTGATCCGGAGCAGCAGTAAATTTTACCAGCCGTCTCGTACCAGTGGCATCATTTCACCCAGGCTGGAGAGGTTTAGTGTTTTCGGCACGTTTTTTACGTGATTGATATGTTGTTAAACGAATTACTGTCATGCATTCAGCTGGAACAGTTAACTTACTCCTATATTATCTGATTAAAATACTGATTCAAACTAAAATCCTCAGTATACCATACAAATTTTTTAAGTGGTTTTAAGAAAAAAAAGCACTCGAATTGATATAAAAACATAAAATGGCAACAGTTAAATGTACTCGGGGTTTGTTTTAAAACATCTCTTGCGCTTCAAGTTGTGTGTTGAGGAACGCTTTTTGAGGGGAACATAAGTAAAAACGTACTAAATGCCAAATGCATAGTTTTGAGAAAAACACAAAAAACGTTTCCAGCTGCTACAATGTTATAGCCATATTTAGTTATTATAGCTCCGAAAAGCATATCATAAGACGGTTACAATACGCTTTTTGAATGGTCATGTCTACCGCTTAAAACGGTCTCGCGATTGGTTAAAGTGGCTATAAATGGCGTTTAGTTTGTTTTTACTTCAAATTTTTAGGTATTGTAATAAATTTCAAACTACATTGTAAGCAGTTGTGAACACAGATATACCTGTTCTATAACGGTTAGTCATGCCAGTTTAGTTTTTCTTGTATTTCGCTTCTGAGGTACAGCATTTGTGGCACGCGAAGTATCTAATTCGTTATCGCTGTCCAGTTGTGGGTTACCATAGAGGCTGTAATAGAAACCGCGTTCATCCTCGGGGATATAACGTCTCGCCATTTGCATTAAATCCTGAAGCTTTTTCTTAGTTTTCCAGTTGCTGTTTCCCTGGGTACATGGCGCCTGGTGCAATCCACTTGTCGGCCGACAGCCGACGAGTCTGCTTAGAATTCAAAGCGAGCGGTATCCGCATCCACATTATGGCACCAATCTCGTACTTCACAAATATAGCTTGCATGTCAAGCTTCGAGTATAACATGGCTCTGATAGAAAACCAGTTTATCGTCTCGCCGTCTTCAGTGATCTTTCGATTTGGCGTAATTCTAGCTGCGAAGCCTGGAAAATCCAGCAAGTCACCTATACCAACTTCCACAACGGTGAAGTTTTGTTCCTCCATTATCTTGATCCAATCGCTTGGAACATATATCATGCGGTTTTTCGCTGCTCTTTCGATCATCGAATGTGCGCTGTCGCATTCCAGATGTGAATGGCCAGGTTCCATGTACTAAAATAAATTTAAAGCCTGATATACTGAAAACTGAGCAAATGGGTAACCAATACTGAGTAATACGGTAAAAGAACGACAATATTAATGTAAGCTGTATTGCTAGTGGATTAAAGCAACTATCGTGTATACCGTAGCATGTTGAATGCTGAGAACATTAACATCTACATTAACATTATGTAGAGGTAACATTATGAAGGGTAACGAGCGATAGTCACGAAGTAAGCTGAATTGCTGGTGGGCTAAGCAACAGTGGTCATATAGATCTTACCTTGTTTAGTACCGGGCGAAGTAATATTTACATTGAAAATACGATAATAAGTCCTAAAACCAAAGGGTAAAACACAAAATAACCGCGCTTCGCGCTCTATACTCTTATCTAACTTCTAACACGCACTGTGATGCACATTGCCGATGGATTGAGCAATATTTTATAATGTGCACTGAGTTTCGATGCAAGTACACGTTTAGCCAATAAAATGTGTACTTTGGTAACAAGCTTCGGTTTCCGCGATTTTTATTTTTGCTGATTGATAGACATTGCAGTATAATTTAACACCGATGAACGGGATCTGCACCATCAACTACTTGATGAGCGAATAACTTCAAATTAACATAATTAAATAGCTTAGCTGTTTATTCTGTTTCGTCAACCTCAGCACCATAGGTCATTGCACGGCTCCAGAACTTTAGCTATAATCTAAAGTGAGTAGTTTAAACCCAACTGAATCAGGTTACATTCTAAGAAATGGGTTTGAACTAACTCACTTTATGCTCAATCGCTTCAATACCAGTTCCTTGCGTCGCCAAGAAATAAATAAACATCGCTGATAACGCTTGGTTTCGATTTTGACTGCCTGCGGTATCGCTGTAGAAATTAACGCGTCTGACGTTGTTTGGCAAAGAGCACAGCCAGCGATAAACTGACGTTGCTATTTCGGCTGACGATTTTCAACCCTTGACCTCTGTCCACACAAAGCAGGTGACTTTTTTTGTAGCATTGTTCCAGATTGTAGAATTGTAAGTAGCCAGCTTGCGACGATAATACATATTGGACACAGCAGTGCACGGAGTGACAAGGATTTTACAAGATCAAACGTTGCAGTTACAACATCTGGCAAAGATCGGGCGACGGCTGAGTCGTCACGTTTAGCTTGATATGCTTGATCGCGACGTCGTAAGTGATCGGTGTGTTGCTGCTGAAGTTCATGCTTACGTTTAGGTGTGGCGACTTCATACTCGTGACAATCGTCGCAAATATCATTTTGCGGAGGATTGAATGCATAGTTGAACTCATTGTTCCAAAGGTTGTAGAAAGTTTGAAACTTTAGATGGTTATCATGTTTAGATTCATATTCTGAGTAAATGGCTTTAAGTGTTAATCCGGGCTGCAAATACAATCGCTTGCTTTGCTGCCGACGATAATGCGATTCTACGGCGGGTAGGCTGCGCAGAAACATCCTAGCCGCTTCCATGACTTCGTCAGAATATTTAAAACCACACGGATGGTTTCCTCGACAGTCTTCCGGGACGATACCCTTTAGAGCATCTGGTTTTTCGAACAACCGGACGCGGGTTGGAGAAATCCGCAGGGTGCCGCAGAATGCTGATCGACACACGTTCATCGATTTACCATCAACAGTAAATTTGAATTTGAAAGTAGCACTTCGTAGAGTATTGTCTTCTGCCGATTTTCGGCGCCTCGTAACATTTTTCCGCTCGACATGTTTCAACAAATAAGCCTGCTGGTCTTTATAGCTTTTCATGTTGTAGAAAGCAGAATGGATGTCACGCCGCTCACTATCATTTATGTCTTTGCATTTATTCGAGCACTTACACTTCACAAATACGAAATCTTTCCTTGGAATGAATTTGTTGAGACGGTTTACGTGGGGTTCTCCGGCAATTTTCAATTGCTTAATACGCTCTTTTTTCGTCATGCGTTTCTGTCGCTTACGGGTGCCCCGCTCTTTTTCTGCATTTTCAATTACAGTAATCATATTTTCTACCACAAGCTTAGCTATCACTGGAATACTACTCAGCGCAAATTTTTCCGACTGCAGAATCACACTATCGAAGACATCCTCAATGTCGTCGTCACTATTTTGCACTGGCTGGAAGTCAGGATCGTTATCATCGTCCTTGTCGTCGCTGTCGCTAGCCCAAACGAAGCGGGCTTTATTCGTCATTGCATACGGAGGGCGGCCACACATTGCAGCCTTTGCAAATAATTCTGGAAGAGCATCGTCGACGGCAGCTACAATGTCACATAGACCTTCTTCATCTGCGTATTCGCGCAGATCTCTCATAGCGTCTGTAAACGTTCTAGCTGTTGACGCTTTCATGAATTTTGTAGCTTCAGGACAAATGAAAGGCTTTACGCAGCGCTCGCTGAGATAAGCAGTTGTGTTGGAGTCAATGTCAAAAAATCGTACGAAGATTTTGCTGGCGGATGCAGATGACGCGGGAACATCATTGTCGTCGGCAACAAAACCGGGCCACCACTGATGGCCTCGAACTTTCCCCCAGACGTAATCGTTAACAACGAAGGTCATAATACTATTAATTCCTGGTGTAATAAAGCAGATTGACAAGTTTTAAACTAAATTGCAAGATTTTTTAATTTTACTGCGCGATTCCAAAAAATGGTGGATGCTACTATGCATTGGTTTTAATAAAGGTTGCAATTTAGAGCAAATTATTGTCAATCTGGTTTATTAATTAATAGTAATATGATTCATGGAACGTCGCTGGCAAATGACGGGATACGCCATTGTTGTGAGCTGACAGTTTATCGTGCGAAATTCCTGAAATGGATATCAAAAAACTTTGCAGCATATTTATGGTTATGGCGAAAACATTTTTGCCAAATAGTTGTCTACATAATGCATAGCTTCGACTTAAAACATATAAATGTACTAAACGCCATGGCGTATAGCTCATAATATGGAGAACGTATGTAAAAGTAAAAACAACCTAAGCGCCTCCTGATGTCGTTTAGTACGTTTTTACTTAATCATCGTGAATGGAGTAAAAACGAGCTAAGTGATATTCATATATATGTAGTTAAATGATGTGTATGGCGTTTGGATCTTTTTGTCTTCATGTCCGCAGTAGTAAAAAGCATCGTTTCTATGAAAAAACGAAAAATCGCCAATTTTGGCGTTTAGTACGTTTTCATTATAAGAATGACTCGTAGCTCACGAATTTCGGGTCAATCATCAGCAAATACATTTGTGCTGGAAGTCAAGTTGTAAATTTTAGGATATTACCGCTTTTGTTTGTTTTCTTCACCTTGTGTTTGTTTGGTCTCTCTGATGTATATTTTTAGATAACCGACTTTGGTTTCGCAAAACGGGTGAAAGGAAGGACGTGGACGTTGTGCGGGACACCCGAATATTTGGCTCCCGAAATTATTCTTAGTAAAGTAAGTTGTATAATGTCATAAGTTGGGCACCGACTTGTACACGTGTTATGCACAACTGGTTTGTGGCTTCTCTCCATGAAGCCACAATTTCGCTAATATTCGGACACGGTTTTAATTCTTATATATATATTCATTCTCCGAAACGAGCGTTTGCACATATCCTTCGAAATAATTCACTGCCAGAACTTTTCTACTATTTATCGATTCCATCTTATGACGACGTATTGGATCTGCTCAGCTTAAAATTACAGTCGTAATGTAAATGCGATAACAGACGTATGCCGGAGAAATTGGCATACCAAAATATACAAAGGTATTTCGATTGTTTTCGATTCTGGCGCAATTAGATTAGTTTCAGAATTGTAAAATTTCGAGTATTTTTTATTAAACAAACTTTCTATCGATTTGAATTTCGATCGTTTTCGATTCCACTTACGTTTGGGAACGACTGAATTTTGGGGCTTTTTGAGTGAAACAATACCGAGATCTTAGCTTGTTCCTTAACTCTTATGAGATCTCTGTAAAATCTTGTTTTTAAAAAGATTAGGGGTAAACAGTATTCGCCAGTAATATCTGTGTCTTACGAACGAACACCGAATATAATTTATCAATTTATTATCAATAATCAGTTATCTCCATCAATCGTTACAAATATCAATTATCTCCGACAAGGTATTTGAAAAACGTGCTAAAAAATTTAATGCATATTGTTCGTTTCGTTGCGGTTTGAAATTTTATTACTGAAACTAAGATTTAAACACATTCCAAAAATTTAAAATTAATTTTCGAATGACCCTCGATCTAACATCGAACGAACAACTCTCATTTTTCTAGTTGTGTTGTAGTACTATTAACATCGTTTAGACATTTATAGCAAATAGTAGCCCCTCATCAATCACGTTGATAGCGATAGAGTGAATCGCTTGAGGCTGTCATTTTTTATAAGAGCAGGTTAGATATAAAATTTCAATGTTTTTAAATTTTCTTTTATAGACATCAGCAGCAATTTTACATAGCTTTGTGTAGCAGCGTTCAACACGCTGAATATAACGAGCGCAAATAGAACATCATAATTTATTGCAGATGTAAGTAGCTGCTGTTAATGATTACTGTAAGTTAAAGCATTCAGTATATTATAGTCAGGAATCAAATTGAAGTAACGTAGTAAAAAAATTGACGGCAACTAAAATGCCTAGTTAGTTTAGCTTATTCGGAACACTTGATTTTCAGGGCTACAACAGGGCCGTCGATTGGTGGGCTCTTGGTGTGCTAATATACGAAATGGCTGCTGGTTATCCACCCTTTTTTGCCGACCAACCAATTCAGATATATGAGAAGATTGTATCTGGACGAGTAAGTTGTATTAGGTCTGGACCAAGTTTTGATTTGTTTTGCGAAGTTTTCATACTGTAATAAAACTTGTCGCCATTGAACCGGCACTATCGATTGTTGAAATTTATAGAAGCGGCCAGAAAATGATCTTTGCTCGCTCAATATTCACTGTGTGATACAGCACAGATTAATCGATGGTCGCTTACTTGAAAAGAGACATCAAACTAGTTGACAGCAGTCAAAAATTTTCAATTATAAATCTGTAGTAATTCTGATATTTCAGAAATTGCTGTAAATTCAGTTGAAATTTCTGTAAGTTATGTGTTAATATTTTGATCTGTTTATTAAGTGATAAAGTTATTATATGCGTGGGATTACCGGCCAAAATCTATGATACTTGGTGTCCAGTGGACGACACTCCGTCATCTAAATCTCCGCCTTTGTAGCGGAAATTGAAAACTATTGCAGCCATTTTAAAAAACTGATACGTTGTCCAGTCCACGACATTGGCTTGTTGATTTGAACACGCGATATGGCATGTCGTAGTCCATGGCCAAATTGCTGCTATACGGTCTAATTAGCGGTCATATTACATTCAACGCGATACGTGTGCTGAATGTTTGTTATCTGTAGTTTTCGAAATCTCATCATGGAATTCAAATACGATAAAATATTGTGCGTGCGCTAAAGGATTGTATGGAATGTGAACCTTACATACAGTAAGCGTCTATATCTGTAAATTCTCCACTGGTGTAAAAATAGAGCTTTACTTACTAATTGTTATTTGAAGAAAATCAAAAAAGCATAATTGTTATAGAAAGGCACAACTAGGGAGCGATATGTTTGTAATAAAATACTATCATTCGATAATCGCTTTCTCCATAAAGCTGTGGATTTAGTACAAAAGTTGTGTATTTTGTCGAATATAGCGTTTATTGTGCATTTTTTTACACACTGCATCGTATCATTTGGGGTGCAGTGTGAGCTCAAAATCTATGCACTTCGGTAGCCCATTGATTCAAATATATGCGCAGAAGCAATATTGAACAATTATGAAAAGAAATTCATTAAGTAAAACATAACATTTGCTGGGTGGCCGCAGCCCCTAAAAACCCCGAATGCGGCCAAAAAGTCCCCGAAAAGCCCCGAATGTTATAACAAAACCCCGAAAAAATTTCTAATAATTTTTATTGCATCGTACGCCATGTTCTCTAATTACACTGCTGAATCAAAAATATAAGTATCACTGTTACATTTAATTTTTCGCATGTATTACTGCGACAATTGCATGTTTTTGGCAGCAAAACCTCGTTTCACTTCTACTTACCAGGCTATGGTGGTCGCGACACGCAGTCTTCGGTAAATGGGTTGCACCGGTCCATGAGAAACTATTGTTTGCAAAGTGAGGTAAATGAGTTGTACCTGTCCCAGGGAAACCATTGTCTGCAAGCCACTGTAGCAAAGAAATTAAAATTGCGAACAGTGGAACGGCCACGACCCGGCGTGGAAATGGGGTTGGCGACGCCTGCCTCCGCAGTCAAAACTGCTCAGGATTATTTTGTTTTGCCGAGTTACTCAATTCGTTTTTCGTTGAAATATTTTGTAATATTTGTGTTTCGAACCATCATTCTGCTAGTCCAGGTGTTACATGTTATTTTCCTGTGTTAGTTGGTCACAATTATTTATTTGCAACTGTGCTCATAAGTTATAATAGGTGTATTTTGATAAGATATGTAACCGCTGTTTACGCTGAACACAGAACTTTGATTTTTTAAAAGAACCCCAAAAATTGAACCGCGGTCTCAGCGGCCACCCTGCATTTCACTACCATCTGTCGCATCAGATAAGGTAACAACATACTCAGTGCGGTCCGTTGGATTCTTTATCCATCTGGTAGTATAAAATAACTTTGCTATTTGAGTGTTAAACGTACGGATATCTGTTGTGTACTGTGTTGCAGTTTCTAATTATGCATGAGTAAACTTAAGCTGCGTCGCCTTCCATCCTCTTTTGAAATTACCGATTGAGTGAACATGAAATCCATAAAATTATATGAGAACAAAAATGGGGATTTTAGTTCATTCAAAACGTAGATAAGAAATAGACTACTTTGCTGATTTTTTTGAAGTGTTAGCGAACACCTTACTTCTCGACTAAAGGTTAAAGTCGTGAATTTTCGATTTTGTTATCGGACGTAGACACGACATTATTCCGTTTTATAATCTTGTTCGGGAACTTTTAATTTACTAATTATATTCAAAACTTTCGCTAACACCGTTTGCACAATAACTCGATTGATAATTTCCGGAATGGCTGCTGTGACTGAATTATTGAATTCGAGGGAACGAGAATTTTCATTTTGGCTCTGGAGGGGGTTGAGGAGGTCTGTCTGTGTGTGTGTCTGTCGCACCTGGATCTCGATAACGGTTGGGCGGATTTTGATGATCATTCGAACCGCAATCAATAGCTTCTAACAGAGCTGTTGCGTCGAAAAACGGATCACCTTCGAGATCTACAACTTTGCTGCACATCGCTTTTTTGAGACCACTCATATCAGATTAGTATTTTAGAAAGGCTTCGGGGTTACAAAGGTTTTGAGGTGGCATGTACAAAAGCTGTCAAACGCCAACATCAAATTCAAAGCCTGTTACAAATGATATAAGGACAACCAAAATATACCACGCACACTACGTTGCAGCCCCTGTAAGATAGTATTTTAACTGTATAATATCTCTGTGGTTGTTCGTATTTCTAACTTGTTAACACATATTTCAGGTCCGTTATCCGTCACACTTTTCTACAGACCTCAAAGACTTGCTAAAAAATCTGCTTCAGGTGGATTTAACGAAGCGTTTCGGCAACCTCAAGAACGGTGTTTTTGATATAAAAAATCATAAATGGTTCTCTACTACCGACTGGATTGCTGTCTATCAACGAAAGGTAAGTGTGTAGTTCTCTATTGGTGATTGTAACTAATTGTGAATGACGTCCTTTCTTAGCTAATACAGGTTCCGCTGTGGTATTATAGTACCATGTTGGCTAGGTTCGTATGATTATTCTATGACTACTGATGCTTTATTCTATTTGTAGATGAAAGTAGAAAATTCTTTTTACTTTTCAATATGATAAAATAAGTATTTTCCATTCATTTAACTGTCCAATTCTTTCATAAATTTGGAATCTTTACACATTTGTTATTTTTGGTAATCTTACGATGTGTAAATGGAACTAATAGCTGTCGAGCTACACACCTCCTCTCCACAGGACCAAAATCTTACCTGGGGGCTTTGAGATGGGGGCCCCAACACCAACCTGGGGGAACCGGAAATACGTGGGGAATTTGTTTTAGATTAACACTGAGAGAAACCCTTGCACCCAGATTAACTTGGGCTTGTAAATCCATTGTATCACGTTTTTCATGCCTTTACCACAGCTATATCCTTGTTTTTTTGCATATTTTTCATTTGCCTGCTGAAACTTGTATTTCTGAAGGTCACAATTCATTATATTTAGTGTTTTGACATGAATCGTAGAAATAAAACAGTATTATTGAGTTTTATTATAACCGTTTTTGTTCGACGATGTGAAGTACCTGCTGGAATGACCCAGGGGTACCGCCGACATCCTGGTGACACCTCATAATCTTTCTGTCGAGAGGCCAGCTGCCATGCTCGATTATTAATCCATTGCGGCCATAAAATATGTACGTGCACATTTGTCAGTTTTGTTATGAAATAGCAGGACATAATTTCAAAACATTGTCACGTTTCCAAATTTTTGTCAAACTGAACTTTTTTGATTTTTGTGTATACCTGTTTATTATCATTATACTTGTCGATTAAGTTTGGTGTTCCGATACTTATCTATCTTGGCCCTATCGGGTTTTGTCTCCGACCCATGGTAGATGTGGCTGTGTGAAGGGTATCTTTTCTCTAATAATTGCTGCAAGCGCGGATTATTCACTGTGTGTCGTATGCTGCGCGGGAGGGAGGAATTTATGGTGGCTTACGTAAGTTGGTAGATTCATGTTTTTAACTTACATGTTGTCTTTTATGTTGTTACTGACAACTTTTCCTGTCCGACCAGTGTATGGGGTATTGCCTGTTTTTAATTTCACATGTTAAATTTTGATCAGAATTTTCGCAGAAACTATTATATTTTTGATGTACTGAGCAATTATATTATGCATTCGCTGATTGATGGTTTTGGGTTTTAGCGTAATAATGGTAACTTTCATCAGAGTTTATGCTGGTTGTTGACTTTACCTATGTGTGCCCAAATTTGACCACCGGTTATTTTAGCTCAGTTCGTGCTTGTGTGCTGAAGCTATGTTTGTTTACTTTGTGGAATTAGCGCATTATAATTATTGCTGAATAGAGGTAGTTCTAGCTTTTGCTAATTACTGGTGGATGTATGCACAGCGCCTTTCCCTTATTTTTATTTTTGCATTCGAAGTAAATTCAAGCGTATGTGTTCAAGCGAGGGCTGAGTTCGATATTCATTAGTTGAGTTGGTGAATGCAGAGCGGTTGGATCCCCACCTTCGATGATGAGGCCTCAGGAAAAGTTATTAGTACCGTGGTTTTTAATTTTCTCTTGCAGTAATTTGGCCAGGACTGAGTTATTTTTCTAAAATATTTAAGAAAATTTTAGTGTCATGTTCCGAACTCAACCTCTCCTCATGTCGTCTCCCTTCACTGCACGAATGCTCACACTACCCGCCATTTGTGTCATTGATGTTATTTTGTGATCTTTGCACGTGTGGCTTAGTGTTAATGCATGCAGATTAAATTATTTGATAATCGTTATGCATTTTGTGTTTGGTTCCATTTTAGCACTAATTAGTTAGTACCGCCTTCGAATAGTTATAGTTCGATACAATGCTGGTTGATTTTTATTTTACTTGAGTTAACTATTAATAAAATGAAAAACCGACTCTCATTTACTGGACTATGTACTTTTATTTTTGTGGGAAATGGATATGCGGCGTGCGAACGTCTGCTTAGCTCACTTATTGTGCCGAAGCTGTAGCACAATTTATTTTCATGCTTTTGTGAATGTTACAACAGAGCTTGGAGTGGTATCAGTAAACTTAGTTTGCAAATCAATATTTTTGCGCATTATGAATAACGCTAAGTTGATTCCAGCTAACCAAATTTTTGTTCCATACTTTGCGACCATTAAATCCTTCCGTAAAATAACAAAACTGCCTGATGGAATTTTCTTGCATTATTTACATTCTATAAAAGTTTTTGATATGCAGTTAACAATGTTTCAAAACTAGCTATGTAATTTGCTGCTGAAAATTTATGATTCAAAGCTAAGCCGAAAAATTTTAAATGAAACCGTTCAAAACTTATTTCTGTGAAAATTTGATTATTACCGCGATTTTGGCTTTGATTTTGCTAGATGCGTAACGGCTGAAATTAGTGTTGATACTTCGATTGATTTCTGTAACTAGCTAAATACTGGCGTCAAGGCAGATGTTAACATTACGCTTCTCGCTTCTGTAGTCGTGTTTAGTTGACGTACTAAATAGTATCTATTTCCATTGGCCGAAATATTTTTCCACTTTTGCTTCACAGTGATAATTTACCAAGATAAAATATATAGCTTGACAACTTAAGTGGATTTTATACCATGTGAAATAAGATTGCTTAAATCGGGGTAAAGCGTTTAAAAAATTTATTATGTAAATAAATCCAACATAACCAAGTGAGCTTTACATAAATGACTTTATTGAGGTTGGAGATGTTTACACTCTGGCTCGATAATTGTTACTTGACAGCTGCTGATGTGAATAATACGAACAGAATGCCCAATTTCTGTAATCTCATGGAAAATCTGGGAAATTTTAGCTCCGCAGAACAGAAAAACAATTCCTGGAATTGCTTGAATGGGCGGTGGAAATTTTATAAACTTTACACTTCATCTGTTTTATTTTATGTTCAGTGTTTAGAAGCTGGCTTCAACTGCCGTTGGTCTAATGCAGACCGGAACACGCACAACGGCGGTGAAGACTCGTGTTGGGTCAAAAAAGGGGCGGATGAGAAACATACTTGAGTATAATCTTAACATCCGGCACATATTTTTCAGGCAAATCACGTTCTATAGCTTAAGACTATATAAAACCTTGCATAAAGCTTTTGCAAAATGTCATACTTGGGTCCAGTGGGTTTAAAAGGGTCTACAGGACCCTAAATACATGAAAGTGAGTATATCTCGGTAACCGGAGAGCATATACGAGAAATGTTTGGCTCAATTTGTAGAGTGGGTGAGGCCCTATGTAATAAGATGGATAGTTGAATATTAATATCATTTTCTGATAAAAATAGCTCCCAAAACATTATCTTAAACGCATCTTACCTTGCTGTAACATGACGATTTTCCAGCTGTGTCCGCCCGACTTTCGTGATACCGCGGCTAATCGCAATGCTTCGATGTCTGCTCTCTACCCTCGAATCGACACAGCTCTTCCATACGATACTCGCCATTTTACCTATGAATCTTTTGCCGAGGATAGTGCCTTATTTACAATATCGCCAACCATGATCGAAGAGGAGCGTTTTCGTGATTTTTAGCCAAGGTTACAGTGTTAATCGTTTTTAATTTCTTAAAGATTTTTTGTTTGGGTGTTGTGTTCCTATTGTACTTTAGTTATAGGCTTGGATTTGGGTTTTTTAGTATAATAATTATACATGTTTTGTGTTTTGCACGCGGTTATGTTGTGTTACACTTAAACTAAAGTAGCTACTGCATGTGCTAAGAACCAGTTTAGAAAATTGAAACTACTACAGTAATGGTTGGATTGTCCGGCTGATACGGGTTGTCAAAAGATCTATCTATGTTTTTGCAGATCTTACGTGAAGAGATACCTTTCGCGGGAAGTAATTTCATGCTAATATTCCGCAAATAACAATTCAACCGTCTGTTAATTTTTTGCGAACACTGTTCACGAAGAACGATTCGCGAAAAAATGCTTTTATTTCATGAATATCACCGGTACTGTCCCAAACAATGAAAACAGGGAACTTTTATTGAATCTGGCCATAAATTAGCTCTGACCGGCTATATATAGAAGCTGTCATTTATACAGTCAGCCAGAAAATGTGACCGATCGTCTTATTATGCCAAGCTGCGGTAAGTTTTTTTTATCAGAACGGAATGGACATTGTGTGTTGCAGGGGTGAAATCTTCAGAACGTAGTGGAGATTGTGTCTTGCAGGGGTGAAATCTTTTAAATTCCGTCTGTGTGTGTGATCGGCCATAACTCAGGAGCGACTTAACCGATTTTCATGATCCTGGGCTCATTCGAACCGGCATTTACCGTGTACATCCCCAAGCATTTTTTGATTTGGAACCCGGTTCCGGGGTCAGGGGTCAAAATGTGGGTTTTTGCCCCATTTTAGTACCCTTCACGGAGGCAAGGTTATTTTTATCTTATACCTTTTGAATTTTTTCCTCAGAACGTGGTAGAGATTGTGTCTTGCAGGGGTGAAATCTTTTAAATTCCGTCTGTGTGTGTGATCGGCCATAATTCAGGAGCGACTTAACCGATTTTCATGATCCTGGGCTCATTCGAACCGGCATTTACCGTGTACATCCCCAAGCGTTTTTTTGGGGGTCAGGGGTCAAAATGTGGGTTTTTGCCCCATTTTAGTACCCTTCACGGAGGCAAGGTTATTCTTATCTGATACCTTTTGAATTATTTCCTCGTTGGTTTTATTTCGTAGTAAAATGACAAATGCCGATGCCTCTTTTTTGTTTATCGATTAAGGCTCCGGTTCTGGATTTATGGCGTTTGAGGTACGGGGGTTTGGCGCCCCAATGGTTCCTCGACCCAAAATTTGAAAATTTGTTCTGACGTCCTAGTCGGCTGAAAAGTTTTACTTTGTGGGTTTTCGGGAATGAGAAACTCCTTGCCGGTGCTGGTTTTGCTCTGTGACGCATGGTTCCATGGGCACGGGAGTATGACAGCCCATGGTTCGGGGTCAGAGGTCAAAATGCCTTTCGTTTTTTTCAAACTTTTTCACCACATTTTAGTACCCTTCACAGAAGCAAGCTTATTTTTATTCTAATTTTTTTCTCTGGTTTGTTTTGTTTCATAGTAAAATGACAAATGCCGATGCCTCTTTTTTGTTTTTTATTAGCTCCGGTTCTGGAGTTATGGGGTTTGAGGTATGGCATCCTCGTGGTTCCTCGACCCAAAATTTGAAAATTTATTCTAACGACCTGGGCAGCTGAAAAGTTTTACTTGGGTGGTTTCGGGTATGGCAAACTCATTGCTGGTGTTGATTTTGCTCTGCGAGCCATGGTTCTATGGGTACGGGGGTATGGCTAATTTTGCTGTTACGTCCTGGGAGGCTGATAGCTTGCACTTGGGGTTTTGGGGCAGGGGAACCTTATTGCTGGTCTTAATTTTGTTCTAACTTGTGCGGTACTGTGTGATATCCATATATGGTATATCGACGTATACTATCGAGAGCTGATTGGCCTTGCAAGCAAAAGGCGTTGGTGTACTAGTGCTTCATTACGCTCTGCAATCTTGATAGAGTTACTAGTGTTCAAGGATTTAGTACATAAGTTAACCATATCGGCGGGTTTAACATTGCTATGTACTTTAGGACTATTTGGTTGATGATCTGCTATCACTGCATGGCTGTAGTTTTTTAATATGGTGTTAAATGTAAGTCAGAGGCTGAGGGTACGTATCTCGTGGTCAAACGACAGAAGTACGTTTTCTATTGTCCTGAATTTCTAAATAAATACAGGCTGAAAACTGTAACTAAAATAACATAAGTTTAAAATTTTAATTTTATAGTCAAAACGGTAATTTCAACTACGAAACGAAAAGTTGTGCGATAGGTTTTATGTACTATTAAAATAGTTACTATTTTTTCAACCGAATATGTGTAGCTCGGTAAAAACTTTAGTTGTATATACATTGGCACCAGGGAGTAACCGGAATTCCGGTTCCGGCGAAAATCGTGTTCCGGTTGCGGTTCCGGCGAAAATCGTGTTCCGGATGCGGTTCCGGCAAAGGGCAAAAACCATACCGGAACCGGAATTCCGGTTTAAAAATTTTTTTTGAAATTTTCCACATTTTTGCTTCATCTGTGATCCAAACATATATATGTAATATATATTATACAATGATCAAGCTCCAATATAACCAAGCAAAAGAAAAGATTAACTAAGCAATTTGTCGTGTGGAACGTAAGTTGGGCACATAATTTCAGTAGGAATTTTACATAATAACCTGCAGGAGTTTGTTAACAAATCTAAGCCAGTTCAATGCTTGTGACAGCTATTTTGCACATTCAGAAGTCTGCGGGGTATGTTCGAATTAAACCGGTCCAACTCTGTAACAGAGTATGGCTTACGTAGCAGTACTTAGTGTATGCTTTGGTAACAGAAATTGCGGCAAGCACGAGCCAGTGCGCTTGTAAACTTTGTAAATAAAATTGAAGTAGAAGCACCAGCCTCAAGAAATGATACATTGATCGATCAATAAATATTATTTAGCTTCTTCAGTCACTTTAAAGTCCCAGAAAGGCAATAATGCCACCACAATACATTACGTTTAATATAAAAGTTATTTTTAACATATTTTAAATCCACTGAACCTGCATTTCTTCCTTCATCTGTTTTGCTACATATAGGTTTCGAAGACCAGGTTCCGGATCCGGTTTAAATGGACGGTTCCGGTTGCTGGTTCCGGTTCCGGTTGCTGGTTCCGGTTCCGGTTATTCCCTGATTGGCACTAGTTTGATTTTGTCAATCTGATAGAATTGACATTTGATCTGTGATAAATATGATCATATGTATGTTTAAAATATGTAATTTATACATGATCTATTATACACTATTTAGCAGTCATGACTTTTAGATTGAGGCTCCGTTCTTGCCAAAAGTCAAAGGTCCGGGTGATTTTTCAAATTTCGACGACTACGACGAGGAACAATTACGTATTTCGAGCACCGAGAAATGTGCGAAGGAATTCGCCGATTTCTAAGTTGCGGCGGTCATTTAGTACGTAGTTTTAAACTGATTTCAATATAGAACAATATCCAATGTGGTCCTCTCTCAACAACGGTGATCATCACCATAATCGGTGCATAAAAAATTGAACAGAGTCCTATAATTAATCTGTGCTGCATGTTTAGTATGTTCAAATGAGGAGCAGTTTACGAATTTGTGATGGCATTTGGCTGAAACTCATAAGTCGTTGATGGTTTACCATCCGGATGTGGATCCTCGATCGCAAGAAAGCTGTGGGTTACTGCGCGCGATGATAAAGATTGCAGCGGCTATGAGATGTCGCGCCGGCAATATACATATTGCTTTAGATTTTTTTTACATTTAATAATGTGCGTACTAGTATTATTGCGCAAGAAGTGTTCTTTCAATGTAAACGGTATGCTATATGATATAAACGTCGTTTTTATTATTGTCTCAGATTATATTTATACACGTTTGGCGCAGTTGAACACTAAGATAAAACTGTTAACGCGTGTTCACACGCTCAAACTTTTTGCTCAAATTTTGATCAAAATTTGAAAGTAGCTTATTTGCATTTTTTGCAAGTTTGAACGTGAGAACACTGTTCAAACTTTTCATGAATATTCCTGTAGCCAATCATGGACGAGATGTATTACCTAAAAAGGTTTGAGCTCAAATTTTGATCTGAAATTTTGAAATATCGCAATTTTTATTTAAAAATCACCTTCAAATTTTGAGCTCAAAATTCGAGCAAAAAGTTTGAGCGTGTGAACACGCCTTTAGGATTCACTTTGTTTGTTTTTCTATTATCTGGGTAATAGGAATTGTTTGCTGTAATGTTTTGTAACCTCTAACGACACAATTATGACGGAGTAAAATTTCTTGAGTTTTCGGGACTTATTAATTATGTAGTATTTACTTGTCTAAGTTGTCTTGTCTCATATTGGGAGATATGAACTACTGGTATATTAGATAGTTAACATGCGTAGAGTTGGTCTAGGATAATGATTAATATTGATCTAAGACGTACTATATAACGATTAATAGTTGTTACCATGGCTAAAATATATGGTAGTCCTAATAGCTTTATTGTTCCTGTTAGTAATTTGAATGTACCATACTTGAAACCTGAAACTGTAAACTTTTTGACATTAATATTTTAATTAAAATTGCAGACGGACTTGTAATTATTATCCTATAGCTGTTTTGTCAGGACTTAACTCTGTAAAGATCCTTTTGCTTGTTTATATTTTATTAAATATGCTTTTTGTTCCAATACCCCGACAGCAGGGTTGACTGCGGCGATTATTGGTTAATGCAAACATCGGAATTTTACTTGGAAAACGACTATTCTTCTATTGTTGGTTTTTATTAATCGTCTTACGCTCCAAATAAAGTTAATTTATTTCGATGCCAAGTTTACAATATCTTAGAACGTCGGTAATATCTCAATTTCTCAGTTCTGATGTATAGTTTCAGTAGCTTTTTGAAGTTTCGTACGAATATTGCAAAGAAGTGCCATGTCGGAATCTGTAAAATTCGCCAGAGTTCTAAGATTGCCTATTATCGCAATGAAATGTTTGGCTTTGTTAGACCTGTCTACGTCGTAAGTGCAGTGTGATGGACTTTGTAAAATTTGAGACATTAAGCTGCTTTAGTTTGTTAATTTTGCAGCGATTCTGAAGAAACGGTAATTTGTGCTATATCCATAGTTCTGGGTCTACCGCGCCGCTGTTAATGCGTATATAATGTGTTTACGCTCACAATGGTATTGGGTCATTTCACGAACCATGTCATTTTAGTTAGGGGGGGGGCTACATCGGCACTTTTTGGCCCATACCACCAGTCTTTTGTAAGGAAATTTAATGTCGCTGTGAGATGTAGTAATACCATATCCGACGATCATAACGAGGTATGGTGGACCTCTGTACCCCAAACATAGCAGGAGCCAGAGGCCCTCAACCCGGGTTGGTCAAATGAAGCCAAAAACGCATGTCTTAATATAAACGTTCGCCGTATCGCTAGCACGCGATACATATATGTGTTTTTCATTTCACTGTGATCCATTGGTATTTGCTAATTTTTCCGGAAAAACTTGGGAGTAAGCATCGACACTGAAGCTGACGTCAAGCTTCCGAAAATTTTTTTCGTGACATGTAGCCCCCCGACCAAGGTCAAATCTGGCAGCTTTCAGACGCTGGTAAATAACGTAAAAGTGCACTAGCGCCAAAAATGCTATATAACGGTAATCACAATCAGTACAGGTGTTATTGAAAAAAAAAACAATATCAGCGTCTGTCCATGTGTTATTTCATTATGAGGTCGAAGGTCATAAAATGCCAAAAATGGGGTATGAAAAATGTAGCCCCCCCCCCGACCTGACCAAACTTAAATTTAAAAAAGCCAAATTTAGCATACAGTCTTACAATAGGCCGGATATAAACATAGTAAAGCTCCACTAGAATCGACCCATCTATTAAAAATTTTTAATGAAAATGTAGCCCCCCCGACCTGTAGCCCCCCCCCCCGACCGCATGTATAATAAAAGTAATCGAAGGTCGCAAGAATCATATTAGTATATAAGTTCATCATCATTGCACTATGATATGGGGCCGTGCTGTTAACTGGGCAGCTAGGAAACCCTTCTGCCTGCCCGCACATCTATTACACGCATTGTCCTTGGTATCATCACTTAAATGTAAACTGGTCATAGATCAATTGTATTTGTTTTACACCAGCTTACATCTAGAATGTATAGAAGTAGCTAAAGTTTGGCGCGTTGCATGTTGTAGGAAGCTGTAGCCCCCCCGACCTGTGGTGTAGCCCCCCCCCCCCCCGACCTGAGGTGTAGCCCCCCCCCGACTCAACATATCGGGGTGCCATTTTTTACAAGGCCTAAGGATCTGCCTGAAATTTTTTCTCAGACGTCCCCCGCTCATGGTTGGTTTGTGAGCATAAAATGGTATCTGTAGGTGCTGTCTCCGTTGCGCTAGAAAAACTTCTGCGACAGGCTTGTTCTAAATTGGTCGATTTTAACCCCAATAATGCCCCAGCAGCATCAATTTTAGGTCGCAAGTGCTCCAAATGGCTTGACTAGGACCATTTTGGATGGACTTGCATAAAAACAGACCATGGTTCGCGTGTCACTCCGTCAACCTACAGAATAATGACTTATTTCGGATTAAAATTTGACCCCCAGGGGGGCCCTTTCCCACCCCTGTAGCAGGTTTCAGGTAGCTCGTTTTGCATAGAAACATCGATATTCGAAAAATTCAGGGTTTTTACATCGGAAGGGGTCTAGACACTGTACATTGGAAAACGTTTAATTTTGGCTTCAAAAAGTGGTGTTTCAAAAGTACATGGTTTCGTGAAATGACCCTATTATTTAGTTCCAGTTGCTAAAAATTAAAGTCTTCGTGTAAACTCTAAAAAATAAGCCGTATAATGCATGTCCATATTAAGGAATTCGTTTAAAATTTGTACACTTTATTTTACGCAGCGGTCTCGCTCCACGACCAGGTACTTGAACTGATTTATTGTATTGTGTTTTATTTATATGTATATGTATATATTACACCGTGGGCGAAACCACGAGCTTGAAACCGGGGTTGTCCGAACCAAACAACAAAATAACCACTAGCTAAACAGTCGGGGACATGAGCACTGGAATTGTGGTGGTTGATTGACAACACTGGGTGTCGGACTTTAGGCGTATCCCTGCAAGCTAAGGATTGAGGGTTGGAACCCCGCACGTCTCGGTGGTCACGTCATGGTATATGTAATAACTACTGTTAATTGATATGGACGGTGCTCAAGTTAATTATAAATGTAAACTCGTCGCTGAAATTTGAACGGTGTTGTTTTCGTGAATGATTTTTCGTTTTATGCTCTTTATGGACAAAAGCAATAAATGTGTAAATAGGCATATAATTTATTTTGGGGATTTGTGTCTTAGTTTGCATTATGTGAATTTGTGTTTTGCACTGTATATTGTATTATTTAAAGTTATTTATGGATATATAAGCAACTTCATAAGTTGACAATACTTCCGTTTTGCCAATATTTGACGGTAATTGTGGAAAAATTATATTTTTGCCACCGAGTAGCCTGCGATGTCTGTAAGTATGTCGATAAGCGTTCTTTATTATCATCTGCAAGCATGACGTAATAGTTTCTTGGATATTAAGTATGCACGAATGCGGCGTGTTAGCAATATTACTGCTATTATCGAAGGATACCACTATAAAATACATTCTTTTATAATGTTCATTCCAGGATTTGGTAAACATGAACACGCATAAAGCAATTATTTGTTTCTAACGTATTTATTGAGCTATTATAGCCGAGGAGATACGGGTCAGAAAATATTGCAGGTGCATCATATGTTTCTACGAAATGTGTTGTAACACATACTGAAGCTCCAAACGATGCTTTTCTTTACTTACGCTAAGGCTATTTTAATTTTTGTATTATCAGTGGTGAATAGAAGCATTCGTACGAAGTGGAATGCAATATCTCCAGGCAACTGTTTTTTTGGACACTGCACATATATTACAACAACCGAACTGTTTGCTACTGTGTTGTTTTCTGTAGCTGAATACTACAAGCGCTAGTCGCTTTAAATGATAATATTTACGTTTGTCTTAGTCTGACGATATTAAGACACTGCAATAGCGACTTATTGTACAGGATTAACCTATCCACATGTTTGTGACTTAACCAAGTCAATTGACCATTTTTTGTGTTACACATGTTCAGAGTGTTTTGACGTAAAGAAATCGATAGGGACGCTTTTTTAGGTTTCAATTTATCCCTTCACACTGCAGGACGTTATGTTAGAAGCGATCACTGGAATGACTTGATTGCTTGTTTAGTACTGTTGAAAGCGTTACCATTAAATTACTTTATATATTTATTTATATTGATATATGTACTTATATAAATTTACGTAGATATATATTACTCATGATGTAAAATTACTTTTTATCAGCCTTGCACCAGTATTTTATCTAATTTATACATTTATCCGATTTTGTGATTATATATTAACTATAAAATCACATTTTTATTTAATTATATAAAAGTAATTCCTATATTTATTTCTGTTAATATTTAATGCAGGTAAGATATTGTATATCATGCTCAATGTACAATGTTTTGTTGAAGCTTAGCATTCAGTCAGTGAAATAGTGCACGTCTGCGAATTTGTACTAAACGTACGCTTCAGTAGTTGTTCGAAGACTACAGCTGCTGCAGCAGTTGCTTCCATTGAACTCTCATGCGAAATGAGTAAAGCTGGACCTTTTTGTTTTATCTTTACAGGTAAGTAATTAGAGCCGAGGCTAGGGCTTGGCGGATATTCGACATATCGGTATCGGCATCTTTGAAACTTCAAACATAGCGATACCAATATCGCAAGCGGTAGAAAAACGTTTAAAACTGACTAGAAAATCACGAAACAAATCTTGTTTCTCGCTTACCTTCGCTTTCAGTTTCGAGATGGCGCCCACAGAGTAAAAACATAAATGGCTTGAATTCGACGCCCACCTTGCGTCACAAACTCCTTCCTTGCTTCATTCTAACCTGAAATATCTGGCGAACGGTTGAGGATTTGTTCTATATGGTGGGTCTAAGGACTAATAGCCAGGGTTCCCAGTAATAATAATATCTCGAAAGTGAGGGTAAAACAGAACGGATGTGGTTTCATGTTGAGTTGCAGAAGGCCGCACCACGGTATTAAACGTTTCGAAAACACTACACAGGCCGTTCTAAACGTATATGCAAACAAATAATGCCAGACTAAACTTACTGAAAACTACTGAAAAGCAATTACATATTCGTGTTGGACTCTAGATAACCAAACCATCATATTAAGGTTTCGAAAATCCAGCATAATAGGTTTTTAATACCCTGCACGCAATACATATCCAAACAACTGAAGCCTGAGTATGTTCTCGGGTTCATCGACCCTAAACCAACTGAAATCCTTTGAAAATTAATAAAATATTTGTGTATTCTTGCTTGAGTCTAGATATACAAAAATTGTCGAAATCCGCCATCCGAAGATGAGTTAAGAGTAAAACCGACGGACAAAAAAGATAATTTTACAATCTTTCCCCTAGGGCCTTAATTGGAAGCGCCGCTGGCTCCGTTCCAATTATGTTCGTCTCGAAAGTCGTAATATGTATACTGGTTTTCTTCAACGAATTTAGTCCAGTCGTAATCCCAAACAATAAAAAAATTTGTATCCTAGCTGGAAAATAGCCAAAGGCGGTCAAGTCCTATTTGGGGCCCAGTCGGCCTGTTTCGTTTTCGTTCGGGCCGGACTCAGACCTGGGTAAAAAGTTTGGGCAAGGCCACTTTTCAAGAAAGCTTGAAGCCTGACCCGAAAAGTTGGAGATGGACGCAATATTATTATTTTACGCGTATGGGCCTATTACCTAACACTAGTGTATTCTGATATTATTATCTCGCACGGCGTGTACTGAGCGTTTGTTCATGTATTGGTCATACAGCATCTGTCCAGAACTGCTTAGCACACCAAGCTGTTCGTGTGCAACTTAATGTGGCGTAAAAAGTTACCTCAAAGCTGCCCAAGATTAACATCAGTGTGGGTTTGAAAGGGTTCCTCGAATTAGTCTATCTGCTAGATAATCCTTTATTTCAGGGTAAGATTACAATTGTCCCTCTGTGTCTCAATCCATAAAATAGCTAATACAAACATGGAAGAAATGTTATACGCAACGCAAATCATGAGTCTTTAAGATTTCAAAAATCATTTTTCTACTGTGAGTAGCGCTGTCGCCGTCAACTAAAAAATTATCAAAAATGTGCTGGGTATCTAATTTTTTCCAAATAGTGGATCTTCCCGCAAAATTTCCTTTATTAATAAAAAGGTGTGACACACAGTAGGTCGGGTATCCGTTATACCAATTCTATCTGAATCATACGTTTCGTTGAATGCTTAGCCCAAAATTTGTGATAACTTTTCAACCTCATATATACCAATTCTATCTGAATCATACGTTTCGTTGAATGCTTAGCCCAAAATTTGTGATAACTTTTCAACCTCATATATACCAATTCTATCTGAATCATACGTTTCGTTGAATGCTTAGCCCAAAATTTGTGATAACTTTTCAACCTCATACGTAACGTTTGAACAACTGGTAGCGCTAAGGCATCTACTGATGGAATGGTGTCCGTTTATGGACTGTCTACAGTACTTTTCCGTTTTAATTATTTTTATAAAACGAAATTAGTTGAGGAGTTAATTTTACTCTTAATGATTGATAGTGTTGTGCCAGCGACAATGATTGAGGCGTTAATGTTTTATGATTTGTAGATAACAATTATTAAGAGTGTGGTTCTAGTTGTGCCAGCATCAAGCAGAGGACCAAGCAATATTGTTGCTTGGATTCTATAGTTTAAACAATTAGGTCTGGATGTTACAGAGGTTGAATTACTGTCTGCTTAGTGTTAGTATACCGTTTGAGCTAACTAAATTAGCATAAAAATTCAAATTCAGACATAATAACAGTTCTATATATATACTTGGAATTTTGTAAGAAAATATTTTTTATATAAGCGAACTTAACACTGAATGTATGACGGCGTCACAGTTGACGACGCTGGCACATCCTGTAGATTATGTTTAATGATGGTGGATTCTGTATTACTATACTTTCAACCTTACATAACGTGAAGTACCACAGCAGCATTAGAGCAGAACATTGGTCTTTATAGAAAATTCGTATAACTTGGTAGGATACTAGGCCGTGTATAATGTGTACCGCATGAGTTGAAACTTAGTGGCATAGATTAGAAAAATTTACGATTCATATGTGGTGTCATCAATGTATGTTGACACACCATAGCCAATGGTGAATTGCTGGGGTAGCACTTCTAAATCGGTACAGGACAACTCGTCTCCTAGACGTTACTTCCGTGGACATGATTTGCTTAGGTTTAGGTCGGGTATGAATTCACTAGGGGACGAAGTGTACGTTAACTCTTTGAAATATATATATATATGTAATTTTACTGACCGTGTACTTTATAAATCCACTATTAGTATTTGGTAACTAAAAAAAAATATTTGCTCTGTGTTACACAATGGCATTACATCTGCATTGAAATACGTAGCGTTGGAATACTGGAGAAAAATAGCTCGTTGCTGGTACACTATTCTCATTATTACAATGTATAACTGTTGTATGATTTTTGCTGGTGATAAATGGCGTTCAGTATGTTTCTGGCTTGTGAAAATACATTGTGTCTTACCGTTATTTTACCATATACAAATGGACAGTATGTTTTTACCAATTTAAAAGAAGTGTAGTATTCGTCATAATGATGACAAAGAAGTTCCCGGTGGTGCTTTGCGGTGTAATTCAGGGCCTCAGTGTAGTACGCAAAAGCGTGGGGCTTTATGGACCTAAATTGCGCCATATGAATAAAAAGTGATACCCAATGGTTTCGATTAAAACTTTGTGAAAACATGCTTTTCCGAATGTAATACAAACATCGAAGTATGTATTACGGTGAAACTGTTATGTTATAGTTACTGTGATTTTCACAGTTATGTAATGAACAATGTGAATGTTAATTGTTAAATGTTAATTCATAAAAACTTTCGTACGCATATTTTGATGCAACAGGACAGCTGTACTGGTCTTAAGTTTCTTTGGAGATTGTATTTATATAAATGTAAAAGGATTTGATGGGCGCATGAGACTCAGATGCTTTTGCTGCATTTTTGAGCAGGCACTTTACTAACCGCACTGCCATTTGCTCTGTCATATAGAAACTGTTTGTTATGACTCGTGGTGATCGTTTTTATAAATAACACGTCGATCGCATGGATTGTGTGAAATATACTACAATTCACATTAGTCGTATCTCGTTTGAAACTGCGAGTATAATCTGTGCTTACTATAACTGCAGGCATCTGTCAAGTCTTTCTGGGCCAACGGTACATCAACAACTGATTACTTTTGCACTGTATGAAATTTTATACAAATATCATTGGGTGAATGCTTACTTCGCTAACACCTTATTTCCTTAATTCATAAAATATCTTAGCCTTTGGAAGCTGTTAAATTATGTGTTCGACGTCATTTTGTAATTATGTCTAAGCTAAATTTTTTGTAATGGTTTCTTGGCGTATGGCTACAGTAAATGTAATTAAGCAATGGACAACAATTTTTAACAAACTTGTGTGTGTCCATGTGCTAAAACGGGTCTCATTTCATTTGTGGAAAGCTATGAAATAATTAACAATTTGAAAATTGTCGCTTATAGTTTCAATATTTATTCAAATTTATTTCTCAGTGTTCAATGAAGTATTTTTACCGCTAAGCCAAAATTTTTATGGTGTGTTTTGCAGTCGACTTTTTTCAAAGTTTATCTTTGAAAGCTTATATCTATTAATAGGTAATTGGTTGAGTAAAAAGGCAAACAGGTACATTTGGCAGCTGAAAAATTTTTTACAGGTATATGTGACGTCGTTTGGATGTCTATATATTATATAGATACTAAATACAATTTACAGAAAAACGTTTGGAATGCTCATTCGCGGAAATATCGTGCTTGAAATGGATACTACATCTACGTGTGATATATGCATTGAATCGTACCAAAATTGTTTTGTTAAATGGCAAGAATCCAGGTTCTTTACTCACGAAGGGGTTGATTTATGGTGATCTCCGTGGTATTGCAAAATTTGAATCGGTTTTGTTTGTACTCAAAATCTTTTTCATTAGACGATTAGTTAAGGTTTTGTCAACACATTAGTTGGAAACAATTATGATAAATTTAAGTGCAAATTATGCATAATAAACTTGAATTCAGTTTTTGCTGACTATATAACGCTAGCCGATGTTACAAAACCGCAGCACTGAAAACCCGCGAATTGCTCAAATGATCGTCGTGAAATACGCTGCATTACCCTGATAAACTGTGAAAAATCGTTTATTTGTGGGTTCTGGAAGGACAGAAACCACAATATTGTATAGTATTTTTCAGCCCTTGTTTCCTAAATGTTATAAGTAAATTCATGGTTCGTAATCGTACACATGACCCTGAATTTACAGCTACGTACAACACAGAATTTTACGTTGTCGGAATAGCAGCCGCGCTGTGAAAAGCTGAGATTAAATGGTACGCAATACTTTAGTGATAAAGGAGAAATTTCGCAGAATATTGATATGTAGATTTAGTGTTGAACGTGGAAGTAATATGAACGACATGTCTAAATGGATGCGAAAGACTATGTTGCACGATTTCGTTGTTAATCGTTAGCCATACATGAGTGTCTGTTTGTAAGTAAATGTTAACTTTGGTGTCGATCGAAGGGCCGATCGGTTAATTTTTTATTAAAACTTTGGTATTTCGTTGAATATTTTTATTATTAATAGCAAAAAGGTAACTACCTAATATTATTAAAAATAGTGAACAGCTAACACAGCGTTATACATATACACCTGAACATGCAGCTTTTAACCACTCTTCAACTTTTCTCAGAATCAGGTTGGCTAGCTGTACGATATTTTTAGAAACGAAGTCGTTTATTGTGTAGGATTGATACATTAATGCAAGAATGATACGCCACAACCATCCTCTTTTGACACCATGTATAAAACGCTAGAGAACAAAACTCAGAGGCTCATGGACATTTTTATAATATAATGTAAGAAATATTAAACGGACTAATTTTTGTTCTTTAATCCAAAATGAAATTTGTTTTCGGCGAACAACTGAACGGCAATTGCTGTTGACAAAAGAGGATAAAAGGGGCGCAGCTTAAGTTAATTCATGCCCAACTCTGCCAGCTGGCATTTGCGCATATTGCGACGCGTTGTGTATGTTTGCATGCACGTTTTTCATTCACTTTGTGAGGTTCCTTGGAAACCGAACAACAGCTCTCAAATAGCTTAGTGGTTTGCATGCGGCCTTCTCACCAGTACAATACAGAAACTATTTAGGGGGTTAAAATTATTCGCTTGCTTCAAGTATATCGTGAACGGCATGGCATGCACATTTGGTGTCGCTCGTTGGTACCTAGGTCGTATAGATTGAGCTATTCGCCAACCATCTTTAGAAGAGTTATGTTCAGGTTTTAGCGTTCGAGGAGCCTATCTTCTAGTGTGAGTTGTGCGACAGAGACTTATCCACCTTATTGATCTTCATCGTTTCATCGCCCAGGAGAACTGTAAGAGGCACTACGTTATATCTTGAAAACAGAACAGTTTAGAGCAGGGGATTCCTATATAGTAAAATTTATAATTCTTGACCTTGCTGTTAAGCAACAACGCATGCAAATCCCTTGTCCAGAAAGATACTAAAGATTTACCATTACCAGTACTGGTCCTAAGGGACCTCAGCTGCACCACGCTTTTTATTGGTGTGATGCCCGGACAACCCCGTCTTCGACTACTCCTCGGTGAACCACCATTTCACTTAAGGGAATCGCTTAGCTTAGCAGGCTGCCGGCGGGTTTACCAGGGTGTCCGGCCTGGCCCCTGTATCTGCCCACGTGTCTAGTAGTATGGAGGGTCAACCCTTAAGCCTGCTCACAGGTAATAGGGCTGACTCGCCTTTCCTTCGTTTGTCTAAAATTTCCGCAACTATAGGTTCCCCTAGTTGTTTCTTTTCCTATTATCTTGCAAGTGAACCCTTCCCTAAAGGTTTCCTTCGTGAACTCATTTTGGACTTTAGTTTGTGCAAAATAGCACTGGGTTGCTGCCCTAAGAGCCGTCAATTGTCTAAAAATCAGTAGAATTCAGAGTACGTAATGATCAAGTCCTGGTGATGCCCTATCACATGAAAATTTGGTTGCCACTAACAAAGCAATGACCGGTATCGCCTGCGTGGGTTGCCTCTACGTTGAGGTATGAAATTTAACGCCTAAATTTTGGTGAGTGTTGAGCGATCGCCTGTTCTCTTATCGGTAAGTTGAACTCAGAAGTTACTGGAACAAAACCTACCGCCTATGTAATTATTGAACACACACGCTTTTTAGCTTTCTTTACATCGCTTATTCAATAACACGCTCTTTTAACAAATAAGTACTCACACGCAAAGCATTACTACAAGGTACCGCGCAAGGCACCAAGATACTGCCCATACCATAATGTGCATTATTATACAAATTTCAACTTTGAAATGCTTCGGCCCCTAAATTTTATTAACGAACCAAAAATAGTAAACTCCAGCGTTTGGGTAACGGAAGTGCAATTTCTGACCCTGGAGGTTGAAATGCCAAACCCTAAATTTCCGACTCTGGAGTTTGATTTGCGAAAACGCGAATTTATGAGTTCAAAATTTTATTCGTGAGCTGTCGGCCTTACTGACGCCCATCTCTTTGCACTTCTACTAGAGACTGGAGCCGCCCGTGACTATTCCATCAGGATTGCCTGCTAGTAGTCCCATCTGTGGTTAAGAATGATTCAAGTGAGGGAGGATTAAGATTCTGCGGGAACAGTGGGGTCAGTAAGCCAATGCCGCGTCCCCTGAAAAACAGGGCGACGTTGCCTACCTCCCTTACTATCAAACGTTAAAGGCATGAATCCGACAAAGGGTCTCTACCGTGGAGGCACGGCTAGAGGGTCTACGTTTTAAAATTAATTTTATAGCAATTTGAGCGTTGGAGAACAGCGAGATCCTTTGAAATCTCACACAGGCGGCGACTTGGTTACGAGGTAGCGACCTAAGCTAAGCTTTGCGCAGCTCCATCTCCCAACGTCCGTGGCCGACTCCATGTTTTTCCAGTTTTACATGCTTCACTGGCACTCACTGCCGGTTTTATGCGTTTTTAGGTCCGCAGTCATTTGCGTCACTCAATCACTGCGCTCTACCTAATGCTTTCCGTGTGGACATAGAAATCCGGTACTGCGAGTGTCAAAACGTTTGCTGGTGGTGGGGAACTGTAAAGCTCCAATCTCTCGTGCAAATACTACTTCCTGTTTTGGTTCCTATTCTGCCTAAAATGTTATTCCATTTTAGCCTAAAAATTCGCTATTATTGAACTTAAGTTTCATTACTACTGGAGCCAGCCGCACGTCACCGTCGCTTGGAGGAATTTCCAAACTCCCATCATCGACCAGAGTCATGTTAGAAATTTCCGCATTCGGCAAGCATTATAACCTGGAGAAACGGTGAAAAGGGGTAGAGTGCTGTCAGTGCCCCCATGGCGTGCTGCGCCAGCTCGCCTGGGGCCACGGACCCCGGAAGTCTTTAGACAATGAAAAGACCACAACGGTAATCGCGACTTCCCCCAGGTTGACCTACGCTGTGTCTTTTCACACGCAAGTAAAAATTTTTTTCTTGTGCGTTTTTCGAACGTTCTAAGCATCATTTTATCCATATATATATTCTCACCCATCGGGCCCATTAAAACGAAAAGAAACACGACCGGATGAGCGGGGAACCAGTTCACTATTGGTGGGACCATTCTACCAAATAATATGCTAATCTCGAAATTTTTTTCTGGGCGTGGCATTTACGGGCGCGCGGAGCATCCCTTGGACGCACGAACGCCCGCAAAGGCGACGCTTTGTGGATCGAGAGATCCCGAGAAACGAAAAGTCCAGGCAAGGTCTCCACCATTGCTGCACGGCCAATTCAACCAATACTATTCACTAAAAAATATTGTATTTACCCATCAAAACTGAAGTACAAGGTACCATACGTGGTACCCGAACATAAACATAAAACAATACGAATCATGATACATTACAGCAATTCCAGTTTACTTAAGAGTACATGATCCTACTCTACCCGATCCGTAAAACCCTCCACTTTTTTGCTTATCTGACGCGGAACCTCGAATCAGCATCTTCAGCTCAAACATCACTACTGTGTGTCAGCAATAAAAATATGGTATTTACCCATTAAAACAGAACTACACGGTACCATACGTGGTACCCGAACATAATTATAAAAACAATACGAATCATGATACATTACAGCAATTCCAGTTTACTTAAGAGTACATGATCCTACTCTACCCGATCCGTAAAACCCTCCACTTTTTTGCTTATCTGACGCGGAACCTCGAATCAACATCTTCAGCTCAAACATCACTACTGTGTGTCAGCAATAAAAATATGGCATTTACCCATTAAAGCAGAACTACACGGTACTATACGTGGTACCCGAACATAAACATAAGAACAATACGAATCATGATACATTACAGCAATTTCAGTTTACTTAAGAATACATGATCCTACTCTACCCGATCGACACGTAAAACCTTCCACTTTTTTGCTTATCTGACGCGGAACCTCGAATCAGCTTCTTCAGCTCAACCATCACTGCTGTGTGTCAGTAATAAAAATAATTTGTTATGATACCACTGGTTTGGTTTAGTGAAATCGTTTTGATAGTTGATATTGTCCCAATCTAAAAGTACGGTGGGTTTTTCTTTATCATATAAATCTTAAAATTGTCGTGTTAAGTGGTATTAGGATATATCGGTATACTGACATATTAATAAGATATATTTTGTAATAGTGTATAACGGTTAAAATATTAAAGAATGTGAAGTGAATTCATGAACGATAATTGCAATTAAATTTTGAAAATATGCGTTACACCACTTTGCTTTTAATTTTAATAAAGTTTTTAATTTCACAGTATCTCAAAATGTTTTATGATTGCGTGTGCACGCAAAATGTCAGTCATACATGAAAATATCGATTTTACATTCTAGACTTTGGTATCATTATCGCTGCCTGGCCAACGCACTTTCTCAAACTATATTATAAAATGAAACTGATTGGAGTGAACGCTATATCACTGATAGTAAGCCGAATAATAACATTGTTTAATATCTAATATTAAATATTTTTAATAATAATTTAATAATTTAATAATATTTAACTTTAATAAAGTTTTTAATTTCACAGTATCTCAAAATGTTTTATGATTGCGTGTGCACGCAAAATGTCAGTCATACATGAAAATATCGATTTTACATTCTAGACTTTGGTATCATTATCGCTGCCTGGCCAACGCACTTTCTCAAACTATATTATAAAATGAAACTGATTGGAGTGAACGCTATGTCACTGATAGAAAGCCGAATAATAATATTGTTTAATATCTAATATTAAATATTTTTAATAATAATTTAATAATTTAATAATATTTAATTTTAATAAAGTTTTTAATTTCACAGTATCTCAAAATGTTTTATGATTGCGTGTGCACGCAAAATGTCAGTCATACATGAACATATCGATTTTACTTTCTAGACTTTGGTGTCATTATCGCTGCCTGGCCAGCGCACTTTCTCAAACTATATTATAAAATGAAACTGATTGGAGTGAACGCTATATCACTGATAGAAAGCCGAATAATAATATTGTGCAGATAAGGTTAATATAATTCAGCTGGGTAGCCCAGCGCAAATACGGACAACGCCAAAACTAGCAAAATCTATGAAATGAAACCCAGAAAACAAAATACAATCTAACTCATGAAAGAAAACTCATAACATGAAGAGAATTCGAAAGTTTCCTGCTTTTATACTAAAAATGTGAATGGCTGTTATCAGTTAAAAACAGCCAAACAGATTGGTAATGACCAGAGGGGTTATGTTAATTAATTGCACACGTATATATGCTTATATATAATTGTTCATCAGTTGAGAGTTCGCGGTAATTAACTACTACTTATCGATATATTTTCTAAAATAATTCAACATAAAAGTAAATTGTATAAAAATGACGAATCATCACTTGAGAGGTAACTATTTACCATCTCATTAATATATTTCTACATGCTTCCCTTTTTCTATTTTTTGCGTTACCCACTATAAAAATGACGTGATTAACCAGTTTTATAAACAGTCAAAATGGACAGTCATCACTAGAGGGGTAATGATAATTAATTAATTACCCACGCATATGTGATTACATATATAAATGAGTCCTGAGTTAAGAGGTCGCGGTGATTAATTACCAATTATCGATATAGTTATATTTTCTAAAATAATTCAACATATGTAAATTGTATAAAAATGTTGAGTCATCACTTGAGAGGTAATCGTTTACCACCTCATTAATATATACCAATATGTCTTCCCTTTATCTATTGTTGAGTTACTGTAAAAATGGTGTCATTAATAACAACTGTGATTGATTGCATTGTTTTTATAAAAAGTATTTATTGTGATTAATAATTGATCGAAAACATTTTTTTTTCAATTATACATACAAAAACATGTGATTACTTGCCTCATAGTGGCATGAAAAAATACTTGTATAATTATTTACATTTTTAAATTATATGTATATATTGTCATCCATTTATTTTTCATAATCGAAGACCCTCAGTCGTGGTTCAGCCAGGTTGAGCAAATTCTTGGTGGTATGGGCGTCGACCTCAAGAAGCTAAATATTCTTCGAGTCGTCGACAATATGATGGTCCACGAGTCGGGTGTTGATTTCAACACTACCTACGCTGAGCTAAAGTGGTGGCTAATCAATTTCTATGCCGACAGCGACAACCGTCGACTTCGACGACTGCTAGCCGAGAAAAAGTTCAAGGGCCGCAAACCATCAAGCGCGATCCGAGAACTTTTGGAATTAGGTTCGAACAGTCAATATCTTGTCCGACTGCGATTCCTCGAAATCCTGCCAGAGCAAATTCGACTGTTATTGGTGTCAACGAACAACGTCCGGCTCGAACAGTTGGCTCAGATCGCCGACACAATGATCGACATGGCCGACCCTGCCTTGGTCAACAACGTCCAGTCGACCAATTCGAGCCCGGATTCCAACAATCGATGGCAATCATCGATAGAGAGACAAATCGCTGACCTGACTACCGCTGTTCGGCAACTCTCCAACCGAAATTGGTCAAGCAATCATCGTTCCGACTCGATGGGTTCCCCAATTAATTCAAGTGGGTGTTCCATGTCGCCGACGTCACAAATCCAATCCTCGGGAATGATTTCCTTCGTCATTATGGCTTCGCGGTCGACTGCGTCAACAATTCTCTTATTCCGGTCCCCAGCTGCGGTGTTTAAACCACTTGCTATTCAGTAACGACATTCTGTAAGATGTTACTATTCAGTAAGATTTCCAAATCGAGATGGCCGAGTATGCCGAGCGGTTGGCGCAACTGCTCGGTCAATTTTCGGACATTTTCAACGATGTAGATGCCTTTGCCCCGTGCGCAAGGAATCAAACATCCCATCGTCACTTCCGGCCCGCCGTGTTTCGATCGTCCGCACCGGCTAGTTGAGCAAAAACTTGAAGTCGCCAAGCGAGTGTTTGCGGAGTGGGAGCGTCACGGTATTGTGTACTGTGGAGACTCAGCGTATGCATCGGCTCTTGATATTGTGGCCAAGAACGACCCAGAAACTCCAAGGCGACCAACAGGCGACTACCGTAAGCTCAACCAATAAACGATCCCCGATCGATACCCGATGCCTAACTTCACCGATATGGCGTGCGACCTGTATGGTGCGGCCGTCGTCTCACAGCTGGATCTGGTATGTGCCTACACTCAAATTCCTGTCGCAAAGCAAGACCAGTCGAAGACTGAAATTGCAAAGCCGTTCGGACTCGTCCTATTCCGACGGATGTTTTTGGGTTCCTCAATGCCGCCCACAGCTTTCAACGGCTCATGGACTCTATCTTCGCAGATGCGTCGTTCGTCAAGGTATATCTTGACGACATCCTAGTTTCTAACAGTTGTCCGAAGGAGCATTTGCATCATCTAGAGACTTTTCTCAAACGCCTCGACACGCATGGCCTCCGTCTTCAACGGGGCAAGTGCGCTCTATTCGCCCCAAAGGTCAATTTCCTGGGTGCCGAGGTGGACCGCGACGGCATTCGTCAGATACCGAGCAAAGTCAAAACGATCTCCGAATTTAATCGCCCTGAAACGCTCAAGGGTCTAAGACGTTTCCTTGATATGGCTGGTTTCTACCACCGCTTTTGTTTCAGGTTTCTCAAAAGTTCTGCTCCACTCACGGACTGGATTCGAGGTAAATCAGGTAAAGGCAACTTCAAGCTGGTGTGGTCGATTCAAGCCGGCAGTGCGTTCAGAGATTTGAAATCCGCACTCGCCTGTGCTATAACACTTGCTTTTCCCAATCCGGAAGCTGACCTCCAGTTGGTAACGGATGCATCAGGCATCGCCGTGGGGGCGGTGTTAAATCAAACGCACGACGGTATCTGTAATTCACTCGCATTCTTCTCAGAGAAGCTTATTGAATTCGAATCAAAGAAGTCCGCTTTCGATAGAGAACTGCTCGCAATCTGCAAATCTCTTAAACACTTCTCTTGGCTTCACGAGTCCACCTTCACTGTTTGTACGGATCATATAGCCTCTTATCCACGCTCTCTCGATGAGCAATCCCTCTGCACAACAGTTCCTCTGGCTGTCGTTTATCTCCGAATTTGATTGCCGCATTCACCATGTGGTAGGTAAGGACAGCATTGTAGCTTACGCTCTATTACGGCCTGTTTTCGCCATTTCTGCTACATTCGACAGACAGTTCGCTGATGCACAAGCAGCTGACAATAACTTGAAAAAGTTCATTATGTCAACCAATTTTCCGATCAAGGAATTGGTGGTCGACGGGAAAACGATTTATTGTGAAGCCGCACGCTCACAGCTTCGTCCTTACGTCACAGGAAAAGTGACGATTGGACATATTCAGGTCAATCCATAACCTGGCACACCTGAGTACACCGGGCAACCGTACACGAGATCGCCAAAGCGTACATATGGTCAAGCATAAACCGGGATAACAGGCGCTGGTGCCGCGAGTGTCTCGATTGCCAATGCAACAAAGTGGTACGTCACACAAAAACTCCGAAAGGAACAGTCCCGACAACAGGGCGATTTCATACCATTAACATCGCTATTGTCGGACCTTTCCCGCCGTCAGGAGGCTACCGATATCTGGTTACGATCATCGATCGATTCACACGGTGGCCTGAAGCGATCCCGGTGACCGATATCACAGCTGACTCCGTGGCAACCGCACTTATCGCTGGCTGGGTAAGTCGTTACGGTGTTCCACGTGTCCTCATTTCCGACCGGGGTGCTCAATTCGAGTCCGCCTTTTGGTCATCTCTCATGGAGCAACTGGGAATTGAACGCCACCGAACTACCGCGTATCATCGCTCATGTAACGCACGCTCAAGGCAGGTCTTCGTGCTCATTGTTCCGCTCGTTTTGCTGAGAATTCGCTCTGTCTTCAATTACAAAGGATTCACGCCTTGCCAAATGGTGTATGGCTCTAGTGTTGAGTTGCCGCACCATTTCTTCCCTCCGGTTACTTCTATAGTCAATTCCGATCATAACGAATTCATGTCCCGTCTGTTCGCTACAGTTCGCCGGCTAAATGCTCCACAAAAACGTCATTCAACTGTCTAACACATCCCGCCGGACCTGACATCAGCTCAACAAGTATGGGTACGTGACGACTCCGTAAAGACCGCGCTTCAACCACGATATCACGGACCATACAAGGTCAAAGACCGCGACAACAAAACCGTGCTCATCCAGCTCTGCAATACTGAAGACCGGGTCAGCGTGGATCGGGTCAAACCTGCTTACCAAGACAATGAGGACGTCACGGAATCTACTGTCAACGCCTCGCCAAATAACACGACACCAATCAAAAACACAGTGGTGTTGGCTAAAATACGTAACTGGCCCCGGGGGCCTGCGCAAATCATCTCGCCTGACGGTACCTCACTCGCCGCATGTAAGCGACCACAAGGCTCGGTGGCAGTGAGATTTTTGGAACCAATCGTTTGGCATTCGTACCACGGTCCGAGGCACAAACATTTGATCCGACAACATCAACTAGACGTCCGGACCTACTCCGCGCATAAGCCCTGGTTCGAAACTTTACAGACGCGACAAACGCCGTAATTGCCGTCAAAAAGGTGCGATTCCTGCAACAACTTACATCTGTCGTCAGCGCGTCCTCAGCCAGTAAAGCCCCACCACATGTTAAAAACATGATCATCATAATCCACAAATACGCGTGATTTAACTCTTGCTTAACTGACCACTGAGCTCCGCTCACAACGATGGGGTTTTTGTAATACTTCATCTGTTGCTGCAAATCACACGATCTCAAAACTGGATTTCTAGGACCGCTGTTTTATAAACTCGCTTAGCTTAACCGGTTTTAGCATCTTGTTTGAATATTCAAATCGTGCCGTTCAGAGACTATAAATACCAGGAAGGCGATTCAGCAATTCAGTAGACTGTTTCGTTTTATCAGCTAGCGGTCATAGCTTCTTACGGAGACGTGCTGCGCGATCAACTGAAGACAGAAGATTGATTATTTGATTATTTGACTTGTAAAGAATAACTTTACACTCATTTTTCAATTTACAAATATCATCTATATAAAATATGAGCCTTTGGCTGTGGCTTAATCATAAAAAATCTTACAAGTGGGTGTTTAATACATGTATATTTTTAGTTAAAGCTAGCACGATAGTCGCCGACGATTTCTAGGAAAATAAGAAATTTATGTAAATCTGAGCCAGGTTTGGGTATGCTCCACGTGCTACCAGGAGTCCGAGCTGCGCCCACAGAGTTTAATATAGACTGTGGCTACAAGACAGTTACAAGTTATCTAGATCGTACCAAACAGCAAAACAGGTCAACTAGTGCTTCGCTGAACATGATCCGAATCACCCCCTTCCCCACCAAAATTTGTGGTTTTGACTGGGGGCAACACTTGAAATCGTACCCCCAGCGGTCATAGTATAGTTTATAAGCTATCTACCTCCAAATGTCTCTTATTGGTGTATAAAGCCAGCTCGTAGTTTTAGGCTAATTGAAAGTCACCCCCAAAGTGACACTAAATTTGTTATTCCAGATGGCGGGCCAGCTTTAGCTGATGGTAAGTCAGTTCTAGACAGTGGTAAGTCGCGTCTCTCTGCCTCAAGTTGATCAGTGACCATTGACCAATTGGGTAACGCAAGCTTTAAATATCAAGGAAACGGGAGCCCGGAATTAGGTGGTACCCCAGGATTCTAAAATAATGCTTATTGCCAGGACTGGTCTGAACCTTTTTGACTAAAGTTCTCCTCGTATTAAACTTCTCGAAGCGTCAGTCCTGCATGACAACTAGAGGACAAATAAGAGTTGGTTGGAGTGAGACAATTTTCTGTAATTAGGTTTAATTCGCAGCCCAAACTTTCAAAGAATAACTCCAAGCTAGCACCAGTGTAACGCAAGACCTGGGTCTGAATGCCGTCGGTATCTAACACATGTTTAGGGTTTAAGTAAAATCTCCCCGGTGAGGTGACTCTCCGCCAACACCAGTTTGTGCCTCGAGGGTGCTTAAGAGCTGCCGATAAAAAGTAAAGCCTAGTTACACAAATGTATCTAGAGCTGTACAATTTTAAGCAAATCTCTGACAACACTAGGAACTAGGTTCGATGAGAGTAGAAAGCTTCTTAAGGCATTAAAACAACTAGCCTGAACTGTCGTTCGTGCGCCGGGAAGTGTTGCGAGTTGGCTCCGACGCCGCAGTTCTGACCTACCAAAAGGACAGTTAGCGGTTCACGAGCAAATGACTTCCTAAACACAGAGATGGAAGTGATACCAGTGAGTTTAACGTAGAATCGAGCCAGCGAAACTGGGTAGTAGAATGAGCATGGTTTTCGTTCGAAAAGCTGAGTTTAGCTTTTTAGCGATCGTTTAGTATCACTTCGATCTTCATGAGACGCTCATGCTAACGGAAAATAAATACGAGACGAAGCTGATGTCACATAACTTTACAGAGCAACGATTACATAGGCGCTCTGATTTAGGAAGTGATGTAAAAATGGGGATGAGCCATCCCTGACTCAAGTATAGTATTTTGCTTCCTATCGTCTAAGTTAGAATTATAAATCATACATAATCGGTTAGGGGTTAGAATCGTTTCAAGTTAAGGTTAAACGAAGATTTGCAAGAGTGGAAAGGATAGATGCAACAATTGCTGATAGGGCAGGCGCAAAGGTTTTTGGTCGATGTGTTAGTTTGATCTTTTATCGCTGATACTATGTAGTGCTCTGTCAATTCATACCATATAATGTATGTAGTGCTCTTTCGTTGTGTACTACGCGATGTATCCCATAACTATGCAGTCCATTATATGTAAACTTTTGTGTTTTATTATTACTCTGCTGTTATGCTTTAACCGGGTTGTCCTGATATCCTTATGCGGTCCGCCCCAGCATCATGATACCCGTGGTACACGATAGGCTGCCCTCACCGTGAAATCAACTTTCCCCAGAATATTGGTAACGCCGCGCGCTATATCGAGCGTATTTCGAAGCACACCAGGCCACATTTCTCGACCAGTAGTTGCGTTGGATATCGCTGGAATCGGGAGTCGTGGGAATGGTTGTTCCCTGGTGCGAAACTTTACTGGAACGCAATCGCTCATGTCGCTCCTTCCGATACCGTCGGAAAAGAGTAAGTGTTTCGCTGCACAAATATAATACCTTGATGTTCCTTGTCTATATCCGGTACCACTACACATGCTCTTTTTGATGCCCTCATTCAGTTTTCGCTGTAAATATACACGAATAAAATCTACAAAATCAGCCACTGTCTTCCGTGTTATTTATGCTGGCAGCGCCATACGTTTCTCTTGATTTGTCCATTCGGACCAGTCGGCCCAACACGCTACGGCATGCGGATAAAGATCTCAAGCTTATCTCGTGCGGTTTGCTACCAGTGTTAATCTAACAGTGTAACAGAGGAATTGTGAGAAGAATCTACTAAATCGAATATAGAGAGTGCTCACGACAGCACCATACATCAGTACACCACATAGACTACAACCCATTGATAGGGGTAAAACCATAATTGATCGAAACCGAATCGAAATTTACAGCAAACTCAAGCGTATGCGTAGATTTATCGTCTAACAATCTCGAGTCAAACAATTTTGAAGCGAGATCAGCATAGGGGCATTGGGTTAGGATCATGACCAGTTAATAGGTGTCAGTACCAAACTCCCTGGGGACCTCAGTAATCATACATAATACTAGACAGGTGCGCAACCAATCGGGCTTGGTCCGAATACACCTCGTAAAGCGCGTCTACGATTTGCTAAGCTCTTCATAACCTCTTGAGTCTGATCGAGAAAAGTTATTAAATTGTAAAAATTATGGTTCACCCTTGAAGTTATGGTACTCGGGGTTGTATGAGCATGGTATTAGGAAGTCGCGCCATGCTGTTGCATATCACTATTACACAACAAGCAAAATGAAACGCATGCATTACTCACACCGATTCGAGACGCACGTCAACTACGTGTGCAGAACGGTGACGATCGTAACAGCGGTATATCAACGCAGTCAACATCACCCGTCACATTACGCAACGACATCACCATGAAATTGCCACTGCCACGCGGTAAGCCATCGTGGATTCGCCAGATCCATACCAATGAATCTAAAACGGTGAACAATAAATAATGTATCCATCTTAGGGCTCTTACTACACCCTACTGCCCAACCATAAACAGTCACTATCAATTGTACAATTCAACAACAAACCATTTTCACCAATTTTACATGTCAGTGGAACAATTTATCAAAATTCAATCAAGGTAATAATTGGACACAACAACATTAAGCAACTATACTCATTTCATGTGCTCGACCTTGCTGTTATTCCTAACTCAAGAGCAACAGATCATGTAAAACATGGACGAGAGGCGTCCATCTTGCTTTGTCCCTACCTATGACCACGGGGAATCAGAAGGACTTCGACTTTGGTGCCCACGACTTAATACCTTCCGTGCAATCGCTCAAGATGCCCAAAATGGTACTCGACTAGAGGAGGTTTGTCAAGAAACTTGTAAAAGTGTAGCAAGTCGGAGTGGAAAGTGAGACGTCCGACGACGGGCGTCAAGTCAACCTACACGTTGTAAAATCGTGCTACAGCGAACTAAATTTCAATGGTCTGTTACATTTAGATCTGGGGAAAATAAACCCCCATACACTCGGTTCTCCTCCTGACTTACAGTATTCGGTCCGGGACAGCGATCGCTAGTCCGCTTCCGCGAGACAGAATATGCCTACGCGGGTCTTCCATCAGTAGAATTCCATTCCAAACGCAAACCAGCAAAAGAAAGAAAAAAAGCATGGGAAAGTAAAAATCGTTGCGAAATCAAACTATAAAATTCTAGCATCGGAGCCGGACAGTAGAGTCGACCGAACTCCGAGCTGCCGAAGTCGAACTGATTCCAAGAGTCGACGCGGTAGTCGTCGCCTCAAAAATTTCGCCTGTATTTTAGGATGGCGATTTTGTCGCCATCCAATCGCCGATGATTTCTTGACGCCCTCTATTTCAAGTTCAACCCCGGGCGCCCAGTCGGAAAATTCCCAAAATTTTATTTTTGACAGGTATCGTAAACCCTGGAACCCCGTTAAAGAGAGTCGGCTTCAATCGAAATCACCGACATCAAATTTGAACCCTCGGAATATTCGGAGGTAGAACATCTGCGAATTTAACCCAAATTCGAATAAAATTTTGAACCCTATCCCATTGTCATTTTCAAATTCCTGTCAATCAGCTTAAAATTCCTTATCCAAAAACCCATCAGTCAAATCGCTAAACCCCTTACCTAACTTAAATTGTCCGTTACTCCCAACTGTCCCAGGAAAAAAGTTCGATCACCCGTCAAATTTCAAATTTGAAAGTCAACTCCTACCTATGGATATGCTTGTAGTAAGCTGAGAATTTGTCCTCGTTTCGTGTCAGTTCTGTCTTCATGTGCTCATTCATCAAATTTTGTGGGCTAACTCGTCGATTTAAGACTAAATTTCTATTGTTCGGCGAGTTAGCAGTCCCATCCATCACCCACGTAAGCCTCCCAAGAGTCCATCTGGGGGCTAAATCTTACTATCGAACCCATGGGTAAACGTGCAAACATTGCACGTTTATATGTCGGCTTGTGAGATAAAGCCAAACATTCCATTCTGACGTTTTCTCAGATATCATGACAGGGCGTCTTTAGACGTCCGAAAGGGGGAACCGATGGCGGGAATGAGCTCATTTTGCGGTTGGGGGCGCAACACATTCCCTGGTACCCATAACCGTCAAGAGGACCCTAGTCGGGGGCTTCAGAAACCCATGGGAGGGCCCTAAACATACCCCCGTCCTTCCTAGTCATGCATGTCCAGTTCCTCCGTAAAACTTATAAATTTAGTGCAGTTTTGTATGTACTGTCCTCGTTCGTCCTGTTTTTTGTCTTGTCCTTATATACAGTCAAGTCCTATATACATACATATATATCTCCGTATTATATACATACAAGCATATATATAGCACTCATGAACACATAAACACACACTACACACGAGACACACGGGCGACCTGAGCGACAGAAAGGTGGGGCTGGGGTGAAATTCGGTCCCAGGACGAAGAACGTGGTCGAATGATACCAAACACGAAGGGGTAGACGCAGTGGCGGATCGGGACCCACATTTGGGTTCCTACATATATAAGTGTACAGGGCTTCAGCGGGCTTTCCCGCACTAATGGTTGGGCGGAGCGCCCGCCGGGTATCGTTGGATTTGCCATAGAAAGGCGATTCAAACGAGCGTGATTTCCCTGCCGGAAAGGCAGAGGTTAGAGGGATACTAAAATCACTACAAATAGAGAGAATGTCGATGGTGGTAGGGGCGCTTGCGTCGGCCGTTCAGGGTTAACGGGGCAACAGACGGAAACCCGCCGGGTATATTTGGAGATGTCACGGCGTGGCGAACGCAATGAGGGGCAATTTGCCTATTTTCGAGTTAGGCATAAATTTTCGGGTGTTTTGTACCCACCTATAGTCGGGTTTTCCAGACTATAGGCACTTTGGCGTGTTATAGCGAGTTAGCAGGAAGTCGAACAGAGGCCCGCCGTATATCGTTGTGCTCGCCAAAAGCAGGCGAGTAGAATATGAGGGGTCGCATGAGCGCAGCATGTATGCGTAAATCACTACTATTCCACTTGAGACCACTGGATATTTATGATATCACGAAATAGAATCACAATGGTGTAGACGACATCGGATTAAGCTGCTAAAAATCCTGCGCCATACATCTTGAAGTTTTTCTACGGTGCCCCGTAGGCTATATGGGAATTGACCCGACAATATGGCCGATACCATCAAAAAACGTAAAACTAATATGGTGTGCTTGACACCCTTTAAAATAAAGCTAACAGCTAGCTAGCGTCCCATGAACTTTTATTCAAAAAGTAGAGGGTGTCTAAGACACCCTGTTGTGAAGGGTGTGCCTGCCACAGGGTGGGGTACATAAGTTCCAACTGGTTAGGACATTATAACGTGAATCCCGCATAACGGTTAGAGTTTTGAAAATATGTTGTGTAACATTGGAATTTGTATTAAAACGTATTTCGAAACGTGTAGTTAACCTTAACTTAAATTGCAAAAACTTGTTTCAAAATTTTACATGAATCAACATATGCATTTTGCATGTTACACTGTAGCATTGCTATCTTCGTGTACAATATATTACATTATGCAGCAAGTGATGTGTTTATAACAAGAATGTAGGTATATTGGATACCCCACAAGTAACCCCGAGGGGCGTTACGTTATAACGTTAGAAAAAAGAACAGCTTAGAGCGGGGGTTCGGGGGGCGGCAGCCCCCCGACTTAGGCGTAGTACATGGCTCATATAGTGACCTTAGCTTAGGCTAAGACTAAGGCTTAGGCTTAGTATATCGAGAACGGCATGGTCTGCATTTTATTTACGCCCCTCAGGGTTACTTTGGCCTTGGATACTATGAAACCGCTTAGTTAAATTTGACTTAGTACAGTCAAGTCGGTCTCAACACGAGTCACAGCTTGGCTCCACCAGAGTTAATAATTTTTTCACTCAGCGTGTGTCAATTTTCGTCTCAGCATAAGATGGATTTCAGAAACTCTATGTCATTAGTAACAGACTGTTAAATTTAAAATTTTTAATGAGTTTAATTAAAGTTGGGACCGATCTAACAAAGTTAAATTTGACGAGGCGTTTTTACAGTGTACATTTTTATACCAAACGTAGAAGTGTAATGTGTTGTATCAGCTCATTTAACAGATAAAAACTAACAAATTGTAAATTTTACCAATAAACATAACCACAGAACAAACACACTGAAAGTATAATTCAGAGAGAAGAAGATGCTTAAAGTTTCACGCGAAAGTTGAATTGTAGTTCAAAGAGAAGATGTATTTAGCGCGTAACCAGTGGCGAACACCTAAAGTTTCTGACATGGTGAGGCGACTATTTGCTTAAATCTTTCGGACAGGCAAAATTATATAGTTCGTTGCTGAAAACTTTCTAGATTACTATTTAACTGTTTGTAATTTTCTTTCCTGATATTTCACGTTTGTTTGGTATATCTGTGCTCTGAAGGGAGGAGGCGCGCTCCAATGCTAGATCCGCCAGTGGGTGCCACGGATTGTCAGAAATTTCTATGATTTCAGCACGAAATAGATACTTACCAAAAACTCACATGACAAAAATTACATTAGTTGTAAATAAAAGTTTATATGTGCTTGACATAAATAATGCAACGGCGATTCAGAGAAAAGTAAAAACTTATTTCTCATTTTAAGTCATAATCTTGTACTATTACACTGTGGTATAGACAAACCATTTTATCTCAAGCATTACGTCTTCACCAAACCAACGTTATGGTATTAAAAATGGATGAACAATGATTATAGACATTTAAATTTATTTTTCTAAATAGAAAATTGGTCGTA
>JASANE010026193.1:0-24093 GCA_030248225.1 Trileptium ribeirensis
TCTCAACAAAGTCAAAGTGATAGCTTATTGCTGGGAACTTCGAAAGCCATGTTTACAAGTTCGTTAATGCAACATCAACAACAACAAAAGAAAGCTCCGTCATCGGTTCAAATGTCACATATAATTCCGTCTTCTCTTGGTCTAACAACAACACCGCTCACAGCGCAGCAGCAGTCGTTGCCACAATTCTCGATTGCTCAACGCCAGTTATTGAAACGACAGTATCAGGCAGCTGCTAGTCAACACCAGCAACAAAATTTGCTAAAAGCTAGAGCTGCTAAGCGCATGATTAGCACAAACAGCAATAGTAGCAATAATAGTAAAAGTAATAATAATAATAGCAATAGCAGTTGTGGTAGTTGCGGATTCAGTATTGGTGCTGTGGATCGTCTCCTCGCGCGATGGTTCGGCGTTTTGATCAAAAAATTGGATAATCACGATAAGACGCTGTGTAATTTAGTTGAACTACTTCAGTTGACTACGCTGGCTGCAGCGTCGAATGTGGAAAATAATATCGATGACAGCGAAGTATTTACATTTGGAGAACCGAATACAAATGTCGCAGGGGTTATGACAGACGATGCATACGACGGTGACATCGACTGTGGTGTTATCGACCCAACATCTGGCGTGCCTAGTAAGAAGGGTTTAGTCGATCATATGGACGGTTTTTGTAATAGGACTTCAATATCGGGAGCAAATATTGGTCGCGATAATGATTCCATTCAGGATGGGATGATACTCATGATGGAAGATGGTGATATGTCCGCTAGCTCTAGTCGTGATAACGATATTGCTGCACAGTCCACACCAGTCGCCGAAAATGGCTCAGAGACCGACCGTCATATTTATGACGATCACATGGGTGCTGAACAGAGCCGCGAAACACCTCCAGAAAGTGTTTCCGGGATTAAAGTAGAAATTATTGACGGTGATCTGCTGGACGTCACCGAAGATAATATGGGCCTAACGAGTAGCAACGACTTGAATACTAACGGAGGTAAATTTTAGCTAGAGATATGTTGAAAGTATTGTGGCATATCTTTATCTCACGTCACGAATATAAATTATTTATGTGAGGTATCTTTGATCTGTTTCGCTATATTGCGTCAGCAAAATTATGTTACATCGTATATATATACATGTTACAGTTCATTACCTTAATTCATTATCTCTAAAGGTTTTGGTAGCTGCAGAAAACTAATAGCCTTTATATAATTAGGTATACTAGCGTGAAACCCGGCCTATAGCCGGAACGGGCCTTTGGCCCGTTTCGCGCTTATTCGAGGTAAGCACGGGTATTTACTGCACTTGCCGAGCCATAGCAAAAATTATATCTGCCGAAAACCAAAAATGTGAAGTTTTGTTTTATATTTTTAAAATTTTAATTTATATAAATCTTTGTTGGGCATTCGATTCGCCACGCTGGGACAAATTGATTGATGTAAAAAAGGTACTGTCAAGCGAACCATTCAAAAGTTGCAGCGGAAATGGAATTAAGCCACTATAAAACGGTGAATTGTTTTGAGCGACCAAAACTGCTAGACTCTGTTATTGTATATATTTCTGTATTATATATATCAGGGAGTTCCAGTTCCGGCGAAAATCGTTTATGGTTGCGGTTCCGGCAAAGGGCAAAAACCATACCGGAACCGGAATTCCGGTTTAAAAATTTTGGTTGGAATTTTCCACATTTTTTCTTCATCTCTGATCCAAACATATGTAATGTATATTATACAATGATCAAGCTCCAATACAACCAAGCAAAATAAAAGATTAACTAAGCAATTTGCCGTATGAAACTGAAGAAACGGCACATAATTTCAGTAGGAATTTTTCACAATAACCTGCAGGAGTTTGTTAACAAATCAAACCAAGGTCGATGCTTGTTACACATTCAGAAGTGTCCGGGTTATGTTCGAATTAAACCGGTCCAACTGGATAACAGGGTATGGCGAAAAATACAGAAATACTTAGCGTATGCTTGGCTAACAAATTGCGTCAAGCACCAGCCAGTGCGCTTGTAAACTTTGTAAACCAGGCTAAATTGAAGTAAAGTAATGTTATCTGCAACGCTGCCAGAAACTGCTTTCTTGGCAATGAAATGTATTTATTGAAATTGCGCAAGCAGCATCACAGTTTGTCTCATTTATAGCATTCTGGTTGTCTCTTACCACTGATCAGAAAATTACATTCTATCTATTAATTTCTCTTAGAATCATATAAACCAACAATTTCAAGTTTCCTACAGAACAACATGTAACAAACGTATGCGTAGTACAGGGAGGCGACTGGCGACAAAGCGAAAGTGTTTATTCTACGGTCAGTGCGTTGTAAGCGCATTCAGTTTGACGCAGTACACGCAAGTGTGTATAGTGGAAGGCATTTTTTTGCTCTACGTGTCCAAAAACGCCATATTGATCGATAAATAAACATTATTAGCTTCCTCAGTCTTTTTAAAGTTTCAGAAAGGCAATAATGCCGTCACAATACATTAAGTTTAATGTAAAAGTTATTTTTAATGCATTTTAAATCCGCTATATATACCTTAATTTCTTCCTTCATCTGTTTTACTATATATAAATTTCGAAGGCCAGGTTCCGGTTCCGGTTTAAATAGACGGTTCCGGTTGCTGATTCCGGTTCCGGCTATTCTCTGATATATGTATATATAGCTGAGCTGAGCTGCAGCATCTGCCATTGCATTTCCACTGCTGAACACTACATGAAGAGTGAACCCGTGGCATGCCGACGGAGATAGTAAATCATGTAACGAAAGCATGAATCCCTTTCTACAATCATCAAGTATATACACAATATTGACTGTGAGTCCGACGAAGATGTAGAAACATTTGAAAATTTTGCTAAAATACATGGAGTTACTGGCAGCCAGCAGCTTCGTATTGCGAATAGTGCAAAAATACTCTGCTAGATATGAACCTCAAGAGGACAGCAATCAGGTTTGTTTTTCGCATCGCTTTATGTAGAAATGAGGCATATATTTTTGCCAGTTTTGTGGAAGCTGCCTCAAAAAGACTCAAGTCAAAATCCTTAATTGTTTCAAGTCAAATGTTCCGTTTCTAGTATTTCATCGTACGAGCGATGCTGATCATATCGCTGCTGTGTCTAAGCAAGTATATACAACAATACGTAATAAATTTTATAACGGCCTAAGCCAAACTTCGGTTGTTGTGTCAAAAGCAATATTAAGTGACCAGATCTAAAACCTCCCAGTTCGATCAGCCGTACTCCGTCTATTCCACATGACGTATAGTGTTAGCATTATGGTTAAATCTTTGAATCTACATAACCACGGAACATTAGGTATTTATTTGTTGGGTTTCACTTCATAACGTAGTTTATTATTATATAATATGTATCGATAGGGATAGGGGTTTAACTTCCTAAGGGTTCTAATCCGCAATAACCCCTCCCCTCTGGCGCGCGGAAAATTTTAGTGAAAATTGACAAAAAAATGGTGAAAACTGGCAAAAAATTAGGCTAAATTTGTTAAAAAATAGGAAAAATTTATCAAAAATCGGACAAATTGGGCAAATTTTGAGTTTCTAAAAATTTCAGAACAACTTAACCCCTCCCTCCCCGACGGGGCTTCGACACCGATGCATTACATGTATAATATAAACATAGTGCTAATTCTACTTATATATATTTTATTTTAGATGACGATGACTGTGACCGTGACCCATCAAATGGTATGATAGAGGATAGCACAAACTGTTGTCAGGAGCCCTCAACTTCAGGGATGAACCATGAAAATGACGTAAGCAAAACAGCATTGTCACCATAATATTTAAGTTGAATTGTCAGGTTTCAAAGACGATACACAGTATATATAGTTTGGAATGGGTTGTATCATAACCTCTTGGTTGCATTCATTCACGTCAAATGGTATTATAGAGGATAGCGTAAACTGTTGTCAGGAGCCCTCAACTTCAGGGATGAACCATGAAAATGACGTAAGCAAAACAGCATTGTCATCATTATATTTAAGTTGATTTGTCGGGTTTCAAAGACGATACACAGTATATATTGTTTGGAATGGGTTGTATCATAACCTCTTGGTTGCATTCATTCATGTTCACATTACCTGGGTTATTACCTAGCAAGTAGCCCGAGCGCCAAAAAAGCATTTTGTAAATAATCCAGTGTAAAAACCTATGCAACACACCGAAAATGCATGTTAGTCCTCAAAGCTAACTTCGTTATCAGCGCTGTCTGTTAACTAAAATGCAAATAAATTTAAAAGGGGAGTTCATAATTTAAGTTTTCAGGGATAGTTTGTTCGAATAAGTTTAATTAGAGCAAGAAATGTAATTGTAGTTAGTTGAGGCTTATTTTTACTTCATTTCAATACGGTCTTTAGTGTAAACCCTGTGTTTGAAGACATGAGTTTTCGGGCTTGATGCCCCAGACTGATCGCATCATCTTTGTTGGGGGCTAGCTCGGAGGTCCATCGTTTTTGGATTGTACCTCGGGCACCTCGCGTTTTGTGGATGTGAAGGTACATCCAGTACCGCGCTTAGCACCCCCACCCCTCTTTTGGGGTGCCCGGTCCATGCTGATCTGCAGCTTTTGATATATAACTCCCCGTGCACTGACCGATACGTCCTTAGTACCTCTCTATCCTCTGTACTGGGCCCGGCTGTAGGGGGCAGGTTTAAGCTAACCTGCAACTATTCCTTTACAGCGTACATGTATATCCATGAGGGCTATTTGGGAGGGGGTTCGCTGGGCGCTAATCACGGCCTTGGGAACATCGAATGTGCTTTGGTATTTCCGGAACCCCATTTTTAGAAATTCTGTTGTACCGCTGACAATTTTTATCTGTTCACTCCTCAAAACTAAGTGCGCCCGACCTACTGGCCCACAAAACGAGAGTCATTTAAGCTACCCCTCCGTCGCCACATAAAATGGAGCAACATTAGTGAATCTTGACCCCCGCGTAAATGAGGAGGGTAAGGCCAAAAAGATTCCTGTTATCAAACATAAATTTACATTAGAATGACGTGACTTGACTAGGCTAATTCACCCCGGTGGGGTGCGCCTCTCAGGGGTTCGGGGTTACAGGTTTACATTGTTAAATCAGTCAAATGTCGACATGGCTTTACATTAGAATGCTGGTAAGTGTCATACTCTTCGTCATCCTCAGTGTATACCGCAAGGAGACGAGCAAACATATTCAACTTATGATTTACATTGTTAAATCAGTCAAATGTCGATATGGATTTACATTAGAATGGACTGGACTGGACTTGCATCCCCGTCAAGGATTTGTCCCACTTTCCCGGTTCTGCTCCCCGCATTTCTTCTTGTGGCGAGCCATATTGGTGGCGGCGTGAAGCCTTCCACAGTTGCTACATTCCATCGACTTCTCGCGATACACCCTGGCCGGGGCCCCACCTCCTGACGGACGTTGCCTCTCGCCCCGCCCTCCTGTTCACTCGCCGTGCATGCTTTGCGGTGTCTTGCGATGTTGCTTTTGGACACCTCTTTGCCACATTTATTGCATCGACGGAGATTTTCATCGGTAGCCACTGTGCCCTTACACGCTTTTTTATGGTTTATCATAGTATTCCCGGAGTTGAACGCTGCCGCGTATTTATGGCATACAAACCGTTGTTTCCATGCGCCGTCACAGTGCATTCGTTTCTGGTGTATTCTCAGCCTGGCCATGGATTTGCACAGTTTCCCGCATATGTTTATCTTACATCTCAGTGGGTCGTCATTGACGACCTTGATGTTTTGGCTTGTTGATGCTGTGTGTCGATCCGGTGTTGTTACTTGTGGTTGATGGCATCGCGATTTTTCCCAGGCCGACAAATGTGCCATGCGTTTGTTGATGACGCTCTTCCATTGCTTGCGGAGATAGTCGACCAGCATCCATCCAATTAATGCCCGCTTCGCGTAAAACTCGTTTCCAATAAAGCAAGGTTTTACGCTTCTTTCCGGGGGTTTTAGGCAGCATCTGTAGACGAGCATCCCAACCTAAAACCACAGCTTTCGTTTGCCGATTATTATCCATCCTCAAGACGTGGCCGATTCTTTCTAAAACTCGTTTCTCGATTTTCCAACGAAGTGACGTTACCCTTAGTTCAGATCGTCCGTCGAACATATTTTTGTGTTGTTGTTGCATTTGGGGGAGCGAAGGACCCCGTTTATTTGACCACACAAACCGGTAGCATTTATCGATCCAACGTTGGAGACATTTTAGATCACCGATTTGCCACGTTCGCACAGCACAATCGAAGAGAAGACCACTTTCTACGCATGCCTCCACAATACGGGCCTGAGTGCCTTTCGACAATCTCGACGATTTCAGTTGGTTTTTCACTTTGAACCACAGATAATCCGATCGCTTTATCCGATTTTTTAAATCGGCTTTGGCACCGATCAAGCTACCCAACATCCTAATTCTGGCGCTCTCCTCCGTACCAAACTCGAGACGTTCTTCTTTGGCGTCATTGGTTTCTTCTTCGAAAAGCTTCATGACTGACTTTACTTTAGCCATCCCATTCTCTATTTGTAGCCGAAGGGCTTCGCTACCCGGGGCTGATTCTTTCATTTGCTGCATTTGTTTGAGGATTTCCTCTACCGATGGTATTTCGTTCATCACTTCGTTTGCATAGATCGCGATTGGGCAGTTTCGGAGGTCCAATGTTAGTTCGACAGCCGCCATGACTTCATTCGGGTCTCTTTCGAACCGTTTTTCCGATACTTGTTCAAAGTGTGCTTTGAACTCATTTGTAGTTATCGTTGCACTGTTTAGTGCCTTTTTCCGGTCCCTTGTGCCCAACTTCCGAAGGATTTTGTACATCAGGCCGGTGTTGCCCCTCTGGCTCGCTGCATGACAATCATCGATAACATCGTTCCACCAAACCTTCTCCCACTGTTCCAGTAATAGTCCGAATGCGATTTCTCGCTTTTTTCAGTTTTTCTCGAATTAAAGCCAAACGTGCTTCATGCGCGTCTCGTGTAGCTTCTGGTAGTGGGCTCGGAGCATCAGGGCGCTTGGTTCCAAAATTGCATCGTTGATTTCCGCTTTCATCACACTAATTTGTTAGTTCGGCCTCGCAGCCAAGGGCTACTATGATCCTTTCGTTGTCGACCACAGACTATGTCGGCTGTGTTCCACAATTTCTCGCGCATGATTCTACTCGAGAGCGGCCAGAAGAGGCCTTTGCCAACAGATGGTTTAAGGAAGGATTTCCTGGGTAGGCTACACCCTCGGCCCTCTGTTGATCCATGGGAGGTTGAAGAAATGGCACCTGACAATGTCATCGCTTCCCTTTTCCACGAACCCCGGTGGAATTTTTGCCGTCCAGGTTTCGATACCGTGCATATCCCGCTTGCGCCGTGCCGAAGCTGGATGCAAACCACCATTGAGCAAGCTTTTACATTAGAATGCTGCGGAATATCATATTCTTAATCATCATTCAGTGTAGTGTATACTGCAAGGAGACGAGCAAACATATACAACTTATGATTTACATTGTAAAATAAGTCAAATATATCACGTTATTCCTTTCATCCAGAGCACATTGACATTGTTGTTCATATATAATGTAGCATGACTAGAATGAACAAAATTAAGCAGTCATAATCTAAGCTTTTTTGCTAGGCCCATTTGCATACTTAGCAATTAATTTTAGAATGCGTACCACCTCATACAATGATGTTATCATGTTACGAGTGTAGTCGCGTCGGATGTTAAAGGTTTTGGTAGCGGGGAAAATGGATTGTCTGAAGATGTTTGAAGAAATTTTACCTACGCCTAGCGCCATCTGTGCTGTAACCCGTGCAGCGATATAAAACTTCTTTTTCCATTCAAATATTATAGGTACAACCGCTGTGGCTGGTGTCTATTTTTCTGCTTTCTTCAGACGCGTCAGGAAACCCAGAAATACGCGATAGTATTTTTAGGTTTCTAAATACCATGAAACGAATTGCATTCCAGTTTCATGGATAATGTGGCAGCCGCCTGTGTTCCGATGTGAAAATGACGCTTTACAGTTTATTTAATTTTTCTTTTATTGACGTGATTTGTAGATTTCGAAAGTCTTGGTGGTCTTTTTCGTCGTTGAAGAAATGTACGGCTCTTATGTTTTAGATGTTTTGAAATTTGCCGAAACGATGCCCATAATGTATTGCTGGTGTCTGCTTGTGTTTCTACGGCTCTCAAATCTTGGCTTATGTAGCTCAACTTGTAACCTCGAAAGAAAGAAAAAGAAATTTTAAGCTCCAGGTCAGCTCTACTTGAATCATTTGCGGCTCTGCTTTTACAGACAAATCTTAGCCTCTGGCTGACTCGGATCAGCTGTTCGGCCATTATGGTAAGCTGGGGTCGGCGCGGCTGCAGAGCCGAGTCCGAGCCTAAATTCTTACCTCTACCCTAAAACTAAGCATAGCACAGACCAGCAATGGAACGGAGTCACGGGGTCACAATTCTCACGGGGTCATTAGACTGACCCCGTGACCCGATAAATAATTCTTCGGTGAAATTCACAATTTTTTTCATTACTTTCTGTATACAAAAAAATCTCACCCTAACAAATATACTGTTCCATATAACCATTTATTTTATTACTATATAACTTTTTGAATTTGTTTGGTGTGGAATTCTCACAGAAAGTAGTGGAAGATAGCAAAAATGCGATGGGTCTTAAGAGTTCTGAAACAGCAAGAGTCTTAAGTAAAAATGAATCCGCGCCGAGCTGTGTCATTTGTCAAGCTGCTTCTACGTTCATTACCGCGATGTCTTATTTGTTCTTTGGAGTAGTGGGTGGGATTCAATTTCAGGTTCGCCGAACGATGTCAGGACGTTTGTAAGCTTAGGCTTAGGCTTATCACTCAAACACAACCTTAGATAAATGAAGTATTGAGGAGAAAGTGTAAAAGCGCCTAAAGTCTGCTGACGTAAGTAATTTCTGAAATTTGTTCCTGATTCGAACATCTGGTGTTATTTGTTTATTGTTGCCTTTAAATTTCAGCTCCTTAGGTGTTAGTAGAGTTATTTGTATACCGTGGGAATTTTCAAATTTTTTTTTGGTTTTCAATTTTACTTCACATTGTGAACATTAAATATTCTTATGTGCGCCTGGTCTTTCTCATGATATATATATTTGTGGCTTATAAAATTTTATAAATCCTTTTGCGAAATATCAAATATATGTAGCTATATATTCCGTCGGTTTTCTCACACGCTTCACTAACTAGGTTTTTTTGGCTATTGTTTACATCCAAAATTGAGATATTTGAGATGTGTTTAGCATTCAGAGGTGTTGTTTACGTTTGATTAGCGCATCATATACGAGTAATTTTTTGAGAAATCTTTACTGATAAATGTTAAGAGTATCATTTATTTGCTTGAAACAAAAACTGCTCCAAATGTAAAAATTAAACACTCGGCCACATTTTGACAAAAGTGACCTGCATTATATTGCGGGTTATTTAAACTGTGGTGCGACTTGCCCCAAAGATGTTTGAAACGCTGCAGATCTTCTAGTTTTAATAATTTAAAGCGGATAAAAAGTAATTAACAGCAATATACCAAACAAACACGGCAGCAATAAGACAAGGAAAGACAGCTACCTGAATTTCACGGTTAGAGCCTACAATACCCTCTACAAAATCACTACTCTTGTGGAAAGTCGATTGGGATCAACTTTTATATCCTAACCCACACGCATTTCTATATTGTATTACCACTGAAAAAAACTACAAAGATTGATGCATCAAGTGTTTAGTTTATTCATAGACTAAGCAGCAACATAGGAACAATGGCAAGCAACAGCTAATGCGGTGTTTACGTTATAAATGATCCTCCATGTGAATGTGTTGCCCCCCAATAGTCTAGACTATACCATCCAGTAATATATAGTACACGCCCGTAGTATGTTATAGAACAGATGGTGTATGAGACACCATCAAGTTAAATATAGTCCTAAATCTGTGTATTGTATTTTACCGATGTAGGACACCATGAATAAACACATTATATATGGCGTGTAAATAACAACATGGCGTAGGTGACACCATATAGAGTTTTCAAAAATTTTATTGTGTAATCTACACCATAACATTACCAATACTACAGTACCTATGTATACTATCTTAAACACCCAAAAACACAATGGTGTCCAAGACATCATATAATGGATGGTGGCAGAGACACGCAGAGTGAACAAAAGTTTCATATAGAGGGTCTTTTATAACGTAAACGTTGCATAATTGCGTAGATCACGGAGATGCGTACGGCAATGTGCAATCGTACGATCCAGCTTGGATTTCTGGCGCTCGCTTGCATTTGTGAAACATTCTACGGTATAGGAATTTATTCGGGCGTTAAAGAATTAGAGTAAGCCAAGCAACTTAACAACGCAATTTCATAAAAAGTGAGTTTAAAATACATAAACGCTCATAAATTTTGGTGCGCCCATAATTATGTTTCTATAACTAACCTTGCGGTCAAACAGCTAAAAATATAAAAGCCACCTCTTACCTTATAAAAATACTGTACTGATTGACATTGTATTCGTACATCTTCTTTAGCGTCGAGACATATTTCAATACATTCTCGAGCACTTGCTGCTGTCCTTACACTTTCGCCGGAACCCCGTAGTACCAGATTCGGTACTCGATCGATGTCATTGCCTTCACATTTCTGAGCAATTTCACCTGAAAATTATTTTAATCGTTACGGTGCTATGCATGATTAAACAGAAGGTGCACTACCTAAAATCCCTTTCTGTTAATAGTGATTGGCAATAGCGTGTTAGGTGTACCAACTAGCCGCCAATATGCAAAAGAACACAAAACTGGCGTTCTGAGTAAAGCTTCCAAAACGATAAGAAACAAAATATTGGCCTAATAGCGATTAGTCTTAAAACATCAACTAACTAGCTAGTGATTGTTTGACACTTGAACTGGAAAATTTATATTTTGTTATCGAACCAAAATACGCCCGTTTGTGTTTTCAAAAGTAAACACAACATTAGGGAACTACATGTATTATCATTCGTAAAACCAAATGTGTTAGCGTAACGAAAAAATCCGAAATGCCTGTTGGCATGTTAGATGTTGTAAAACGATGTTGTGGCGAAACAGAAAATAGGTGAAATTCATTGTGTTAACGAACCGAAACTGCTACATTTTGTAATTAGCTGCTCTGCGTTCGCGAAGGAAATTGTTTGACATTGGAGTTGGCTATTGAAATGACTGTTTTGTTTTGCAACAGAGCTGTGTACATTGTGTAAAAAGAGGATAGTGTGGGCACGGCTTAAGTTTACTCATATTTTAGATTTTTACCGTTAAATTTTTTATTATCTATGTGCATCTGAAACAAATTTGAGTCTAATCTTTGACGCTGGCAAAAAATTATATGACCGGTATCACATACATTTTATGCTGTACTAAACAGCTCTTTCATAAATTAATTGATTCTAACGTGATGTGAATCGTGATGTACAAGCAATGCTTATTTGAAGTTAAATGAATTCGGTCATTTCGCCTCAAGCATTCATAAGTTCACTGTATTATATAAGATAAAAGAGTAAGGTTAGAAGGCAAAACTATTAACATCTACAGTGATAGCCAAGCGGCTATCAAAGCCCTAGATAACAACTTGGATCGAATGATATCTATAAAGTGTTGTAAAACGGAGTTGTAGAAACTTGGAAAATCAAATTTTGTTACCCTCTTCTGGATACCAGGACATAGTGGGTATATTGGGAACGAAATTGCGGACGATCTAGCCAAAAAAAGCAGATTCCATGGCCTACATAGGCCCGCAGCCGGCTGTAAGCTAGGCGTTCAAGACTTTGTCCACTCGGATTTGGGAAAATGTGGAGCAAATATGGAAATGTAGTCAGTCCTACAGGCAACTAAGGACATTTTACCTGTATATATTTGGGCAATGATTAAACGGATACGGATGCTAGACAAGAAGAGAACTGGCATAGCCTTTAGGCTCCTCACCGGGCATTCTCTCTTGAATAAACATAAATGTATTATGGGACTTGTTGGGGATAGATCCTGTGAGTGGTGTCATGTAGCAGATGGTATCGCATCCCATCTTATTTTGAAATGTAGGGAGTTCTACGAACTACGCAAGAGGTATTTGGAAAAAATGTTATAGATAGTAATTTTGCCCCAAGATTGGATATAATCAAACTGGTCTGGCTCATTCTGAGGGTTGGATGTGACATTTGATCATCTTTGGGTTTGGCCGGCCTAATGGGCCGAGTATTATGAGTCTGCGCGCACACTGTTTTATGTGTTATGCGCAAGTCTTCTCATCTATCTATCTATCTATATAAGGTTAGATGCTAAGATATACATTATATCTACTAAGATATAAGCATTTATGATAATAAATGTTATACTTCAAAATGTACTTATGGCAATGCTCTTTTGTTTAAAGAATTTTATTTTAGATAATAAATATTGCAAAGAAGAGGATATTTGTGCCTTTGTTTGTTTCTCGGTACTAGGTAATAGGTAATGTTATCAAGTGTTCTTACCAGTGAAGAGCATAAAAAAATTTCCACCCGCATATGCTAAATCCGTGTAAAGATGTCACCGGGCACCGCATTTCTAAAAACCCCAAGGGACGCTGGTTATCATGTTATCTCAAAACTGTTTGTTCGCCAGACACTTCACAAAACTGCGTGAGAGTTGTTTAAAACGAAATTAAGACAACTAAAAAACTCCTCTGAATTCTAACATGAACTTAATATTGGAGCTCACGAAACTGGCACACGCTCATTGGCATTATGCATCATCGGTTAATTTCATGGGTAAGACACTACTTAAAAAATTAGTGTCTTAGTTTTTTTTCTTAAAAAATTAGTTTTTTAAGACACTAATTTATTACATAGTTTATAGTTTTTATATAGTAAGTGAAAGGTTAAAGATCAATTGATTCATGTATATATAAGAAAAGTTTGATACAATTGGCCAAAACAGTGAAAGATTTGGTATAAACTGGCACAAATTAGAAAAAATTAATGGAAATTTTGATGATCTCTAAACTCCGAGGACCTCTCTTCGAGGACACCCTCTCCGTCCGAACCATTGCTCCCCTGAGCCCTGGTCACCTGTAGCTCACATTAAACTCACGGTCAATACTTAACGTTTTTGTGAACAGGTAATATTTGTGAAATTTTTTGGGTGCATAGCAAATTTATCGTCATGACATTAGATTTACACAAATACCACATCTTAAAGGGGAATATGGTATTCGACATACAGGACAACATAAACATTCTTCTTCGAGTTATGGGAGTTTTAACAAAGTAGCCTTGAAAACAATGAAAACGAAATGATCCTTGCGAAGCATCTAGCAGTTTGTAGTGATATAGATTTTTACTATCAAGGCAAGCTTTTTCGTAATAAACAACGTTGTTGTTTGTCGATAGTTGGCCCATACGATGCCCGGTCGATGCAAGTGATGAGATTGTACAGCGACTTGACTTGAGATTATAAATAAATGAGCCACAATTAATGTCATTTTCATCGATGATTTCAATGCTCGGAACCTTAAATCGTAAAAAATTATAAAATTAAAAAAAATTGTTCAAACAGCGGAGAAAATGCAAAGTAAGAATCTTGTTGCGAAGCTAAAATTAATTTTAAACAGATAGAACCAATAATTTCAAAAATAAAGCGTCCTCCTTGGAAGTGTTACTTGTCATGACAGTATTTACTGTGAACGTTCATTGGCAGCTGTAATGGTTGTGATCATATTTATATATACTCATTTTTATTACTCTCATTTTTCTCACTTTTTCTTTTTATTATTCATTCTATTATACTCATTTTTTATTTACAAACAACCATTCTCGGCTGCTGAGGTGCCCTGCATTAATTGCTTAATTAAAAGAAATAGCTATAGTCAAAGCATGTAAATTTCTAACTTGACGTCATAAACCCATGACGCCATAGCATTGGAAAAGTATTGTGCTTAGTCATGCTTTTAAATCCAGCTCATTTAACATTAGCTCTTTTGCTGCGATGATACCGGTGGGTTGGTAGCGTCATGCTCTAATGTTATTTAGTAAAAATTACTTTAATATTTTAATGTGAAATGCAACGACACTGTTGGGCAGCATTAATGATGTCACCCCGCATCTCGTACCTAACGTAATAATTATGTACTGTGAACATATCAACAAAATCGGATTGGTCTTTAACAGATTATATTTTATAATAAAACAAAAGGCTCTCTTAGACTATAGGCCTCCAGCCTGGAAATTGTTAATCTTGAAGAAACACAGTTAAATTTGGTACCGGTAGATTCTGGTCGTAGAGAGGGTTAAATATATCAGGACTATATTTATGACAAAATCTTTTGCGATTTTATATACCATTCAATCAGCTGAGTCAAATGGTGTCAAAATCAGCAACATTCTTTGGTTATAAAGGGTCCGACAATGTGTACGATTTTAGAGGTCGTAGTTTTTAATCGATCAAAGAACTGAACTTATTTTTATACCATTCAACTCTGATCATCAATGCAGTTCGAACGATGTATTAAATTATAGATTCCTGAAATTATATCGGACTGGAGGCTATAGCCTAGAGGACCAAACAAAATTAGCTTAGATTTACACAAAAAAATTTTAATTTACCCCGCTATCACATCGTACGAGCGTTTGTTTCCGCTATAGTACTTTCATAGGCCAGCCACGTGAGGCCAAATCCACTGCTATAATCTGAGCTGAATCGGTTTGCTTATAACCTAGCTCCAAACGATAAAAGCAGTTACGGCCAGATAATCGCCTGAAGTATGGCATTGTTTGATCCATGCTCCCGAACAGGATTAGATATATGCATGTCATTATAGTTGAAGACGCGCATAATGAAACACGCCTGACCGAAAAAAAATTTAACGAAACAACCGGATCGGTTGCTGCATTAAGTAGAGTTGCAACAAAATTTGAAGAATTACATAGTTATATAATGTAAATATTGTAATAACTAGCTATGAGATCTTTGCTAATTTTTATTAAAAAATAAAAAATTTTGTTTTTATTTTGAACATTTCATTACTTATGGCCTTATTCGGCATAGTACCTATCAAAATCTATGTATGATTTCTAGGTGACTCTCACCCTTTCATACAACACGACATAGCATGTGAACATGTTCATTTTTAAGTTCAGAAGTTACAGGGTTAAAATATACATTTTTTCAGAATTAATGTCTGCTATTAACTATGGTAAACCCGACGGTAAAAACGATCAGTTCGTCAGGCATTTATATTTTCTCCATTATTGGAATTAATGTTATTGATAAATAGCAAATATATAAGTGAAAATGACGCAGATAGGATTCCCTACCCTATTTTCTTGACATGCTTGAACACAGCCATTTTCGCTCAGTCCAGCCACTGTATAACCCTCCATTTCTTTGTACTCAAAACGCTTCGATCGCAGGAAAACCGTAACTTCATTCTCCCGACAGCCTGTAGTTTCAACAATGTTAGATAAACGTAGTCGCACTAGAGCTTATTTCTGGGTTTACGCATGGGGAGAAAACAATAATAGGCGACGCAATGATGTTACGGAACTAAGGAATACCGCTTTAGGTAAAGACATTTATAGCCACCCATTTTGACTTTGAATATTCAATTTTTAATACATGATAGGTATCTAGTGTCGGTAGGATTAATAGGGCAGGCTAGACGGTAGCCAAAATTTTTCCTTCACAGCTCCCCAATTTTCCTCATAATATTCCTCATTTTCAAAATCTTTTTTTAAAATTTTCATAATTTTGCTCATTATTGCTAAAATTTTATCATTCTTTCGGGGCGCAGTGAAAGTGCGTCCGAACAGCGTTTAACTATTCAGGAGGTAAATATGAATTAGTTGTTCAGACCCTATTGAGTTAACCTTTTATACCCCATTAGAATCTATGATATACGTCTGTTTACATCCTGGCTTACTTGAACTTAACGGGGTATGACACAGTTAATAATAGAAATATTTTCTATCTTTGAAATTTGATATTTTTGCTTACTTGCTTTGCATTGCTACGCCCTATATATTGTGGGTTTATGAGAATGCTCAGGATCGGCACTGAGTCTTATTTTAAAGGAAGATATTATCAATTTGCATCAAATTACCTTTAAATCAGTTGTCGGGGATTAAAACCCTTTTTTGGGATTAATAACATATGTGATACGGTTTTCCAAAATGTGTTGCGGTTTATGAAACTCAAAAGTAAACATGTATTATACAGCATTACATACGACCGGCGGAAATACTGTGAATAGTTTAAAAACTGTGTAAGATAATCAGTAACGCAATTTTGTTTGGTTCTTAAATACTTACAAAATTTTCAAGACATAAATAAATGCGAACTACAAAATTTGAATTCCAGCAAAATTAATAATGGTTTCGTTAAAGGCGGGTGACCAGAGTTTAACATATTGCGTTGCATAACAGTCATACCCGCACTAATTACATAACTTATTGTTCCTGCCTAAGCATTTGTACAATGCCTTTGACAATAATTGAAGACTACAATTGGGTGGCGATGCGCTCACATTCCTTCACATCAGCGTCATACCATTTCAGATTGCGTCCGATGCTATATTGCACGCTAAATTGTATCGCATCAAAATCTAATCACGCCGTACGAAAATACAGACAGTAGTATTGGGCACCAGCCGGAAAGGCGGGGGCCGCGTTCAAGATACGCCGACCGATCGGCGACCAATAGTGCCGGTAGTGCGATCGGCGCACAACGAAAAACACTGGCGGACACAACTAAGGCCCAGTCGAGCCTTAGGCTAAGTCGTTAACCCGCAAATTGATTAGACTGATTTCACCACAATTCGACACAACTCGTCAATGCGGTACGAATGCTACATGAATAGAAAAATTATCATGCAATTATAAGTTTACACTTATGGAAATAATCTGAAGTGGCATGGCGGTAGGATTGTGGTCATGCTTATGCGCTTGTATCTTCAAGTATTATATACCATATTTAGTATTCTCGACAGTGGATATAAACCGGAAATATGTCGAGACATTTTTGAAAAAGAGAGCTGGAGTCTGTCTACGAACTGAAAAGCTACCGGGACTTACCACATTTACGCAACAAAACTGCAAATAAGGTAGCGAAGAGCAATGTCTGATCTATATACGCTTATTCCGTAAGCATTGGCCATGTAGCTACGATTGCCATAAGCTTCATTATAAAAAGTAGCTTTGCATAAACTAGGTATTTGTTGTTATAAAGTATACAATACGAACTGAAGCGTAACGAGCATTGTGGTTTTACATGTAAATGCGCGGTGGATGAATGCAATGTCGTGCATAATCAGCACTGAAAATTTTTGATTTTTCCAATAATACAACATGAAAATTTTGAAAAATTAATCTTCTAGAGGTCCGCCGGCCGTACTGTTGAATACCAACCGGAAAATTGCTGGCCGTTCGTTCTTCAGACCGTATGATTTAAAGACAGGCCCTTTTCCCCGGCCTGTTTATTGGCCAGGCGTTTTTCCAGTTCGCTGGCCAGCCGGCGGCCGTCCAGCGAATAATCCGGCCAGTGAACAACACTAGCAGAAATACTTTGCAAAGTATGCGCAGAAATAGGCGATACCGAATCGGAACCGATCGGATGCAATGCGACCACATATTGGATCGGAACAGATGCAATGTGAACCAGGCTAAATAGCCAAATTAAATATAATAAATAAATAAATATCAATCATTTAACCTGAGTACCATTATCTGTTTTGTGAGGCAACCATAACGCCATTTTGGGACATTTGATGTACGTAAACATATAAATTGTTTAAATGTCCTAAATATCTAGAAACTGGTATTTAGAAATAGGTTTTCTATATTAAGTGAATTTTAAGTATCAGATTGTCAAATCGTCATTTAGGTAATTATACGAAAATATTAAATATGATTTTACGTGCATACATTTACAAAAATAAATGTGAAACAATTAAGAAATGTGAATCAATCCAATTCACAAAGAAGAATAAAAATAAATGTATTAATAAAATACAGAAATAAATAATTAAAATACACGATTGCATAGAAAAAATACAATACAATGTATAAATATACTAACCTTAAATTACCTATTAAATTTCCACATTATATGTACTCATGGCTTTACCATAATTGCTAGAATGCTCTCATGGCTTTACCATAATTGCTAGAATGCTCTCTGATTTTAAATTCAGCGTGAGAAAGATCTTTGTAGCTATTTGCGAAAGTTTTCTAACACCTATCGCCAACATTTGCTTTATACCGCTAGGCTAAATAACCCACTTCCACTGCAAACAACTGCAATACGCTTCTTCTTATGACAAAAAGCAGTCCTGAATCCTAAAAAAAATCTTAGCGAGAATCTATCTATACCCTGAAAAGCAACATATTTAGCTTTTTGACGAAAATTCAATATTGAATTTTAACGTTAATAAATATAACATGTGTAATTATCTTATTAACATAAAGTAAATGCCGCGAAAATAACTCCAGTCTTACCAAAAAATTCAAATTCTTCGTCTTCAGATATTTCGCGATTGTCTCGTTGAAGTAACGAAGTTCCTGCAGAAAATCCTGAAACATCATTATGAAAAGTCATAAACGTTGGTTGATATAACAAATATGAATTTCTACTGAGAATGTTTATCTTAATTAATTTGCAATAATCACAGGTTGAAAACTCAACTCAAACTGTGTTTTTTAAACCGCCCATTATCAGGAATTTATAAGTTCAGGTACATAATCGAAAACTGATTATGTAAATTCTATTCAGTTTGTTCACACATTAGGCGGATAAAAATTAAGAGTAGGTCTTTATTAATTAATATGCAATAATCACAGGTTATAAACTAAACTCAAACTGTGTTTTGTAAACAGCCCATTATCAAAAATTTATAAGTTTAGCTAGAAAATTGAAAACTGATTCTGTAAATTCTATTCAGTTTATTCATACAGGTGGATAAAAATTAAGAGCAGGCCAGCTAAGACCAGCTAAGAGCGGGAGGTTCGGGGGTGGCAGTCCCCCGACTGCGGTTTACGCTTAGTGTATGTCTCATATAAAAGGACATAAGCTTAGGCTAAGGCTTAGGATGTGTATATCAAGATTGGCACGGAATGCATTATACTTATGCCACTCAGGTTAACCTAGGCCACAAGTCAAATGTATAATCGCCTCAAACTTATTAATAGATTGAGATTGTGTAGCATTTGAATTATCAAACAATGAGATAATATCTGCTAGACTGTGTCTATTAAGTAAAAGCTGATAAGCTTCTACCATGCTCGGAACTAATTTGTGATAAGCAGAATACAGAACTCATAGCTTGCTGCATAGCTATAAATGTGGTTACTACGTTGACTGCAAGGGCCTAATTTGTAAAGTACCCCCATCACAACTGCACATCATAAAGAAATAAAATAAAATATTAGTACAAAAGCATGAGCACCCAACAAAAATTTACAAATCGGGAACTATTGCATCGAATCCCTTACCCGGGCAAAACTGATGCGCCACATAATAATCAAATCCAGTTCTCGCTCTCAAATAACCACCACTTGGACGAACAGATGGCTTTTGTCCAACGTAACCGGGTGTAATAGAACCAGAATAGCCTCCTGTTCTTCCAGATGTTGTTGAATATGATCCTGGTATTGATCTATATCCTCCAGTGTTTACTGTAGAACCGGCATAGCCGCCAGGTCGTACAATTTTAGGTTGTGTACGACCGTAGACTTCAGTTGGCCGCCCGTACCCGGATGGGCTTGTCGTAGGTTTAGGGATCGTGTAGCCTGTTGTGGGCTTTGCACTATATCCACCGGCTTTCTGCTCTCCGTATGTTTTCGTGGCGGACCCTGAACTGCGTCTCCGACGCGAAAATAATGTTGTAGAAACATCCATACTGCCATACGGTTGTTGCACGTTATCGTTGAAATAATCAATATAATCTCCATTTTCACTAGCTACATAAAGACCAGAAAGTCGTGGTGTATCGCTGCTAACAAGATCAGTATCAATATAGTCAAGACTTGTACTTCTTCCTATAGTATAGCTGGGAAGAACTCGGAGTATTTTACTGCCCAGAAAATGATTCGGTGACCTAATAATCTCATAGCTCTGTTGAGGATAATGTAATGTATTTGATTCTCTTCTTCGATAGCTCGGAACACTGGTTCCACTTCCATATCCGCCACCAACTTGTGTTCCATAGTTTTTAGTATTTGACACATATCCACTAACTGATTCTCTGTTGTAACTCCCCGTTGTAATACCATAGCCTGCTTGCGAGTAACCACCTGTGCCTTTAGTATCAGGTATTCCTGAATAACCTGGGCCAGCCTGAGTCCCATAACTACTATTTTGTGAGTATCCGTGCACGACAGCTTTAGATTGATATCCTGAACCCGTCGGCAAATATCCACTAGGTACGCCTCCATATCTTGTGGTGCCAATTCCGTATCCTTGTTGACCATATCCACCGGCAATACTGCCACCGCTTCCCCTGCGGCTGAACACCTGATCATACAAATCACAGCTCCGTCTTGTGCGTGAGTAAACAACCGAACGGCATATGTTCCTAGAGCGACTAGAGGGTCTTGATGTTGTTGTTCTAGGTCTTGTTTGAAGACATCGCTCCAAACATTCGCTTTGGCCACGACGTAAAGACGTTATGCGACGAAATGCAGCTTTGCCAACAACGTGTACGTTATGTTGGACGCTAAAGCAACGCTCGATATCTGTGGTTCTGTTTGTGTTAGGAAATGGTCCACCGGGTATACCACAGTAGCCGCCGGAAGCTCGATTACACGTGTACGACGATGGCTGGGTGCCATAGCCGGTTTTCGGTCTTGAATTATATGTTGAGGTTTTAGTATATCCTCTACTTACTCCAGTATTTTCGTATCCGGTGGGCAGTCTTGAACCCTCCGAATAACCTAAATTGTAAGCAGATGACCCAGACCCTGCCGTATACGATGGAGCAGGTCCAGGGCCTTGGGAGTTTGGAGAATAACTACTAGAAGGATTACGATAGTTTCCACCTGTACTGCTCACATATTGTGTCCTTGTATACCCTTGATTAGAAGAATATTGTTGCACCGATGGACGACCGTCGTATTTTGTGTTCGTTGTACGGTTGACAGCGCCACGTATGTATGGTCCTCGCGATGGTGCTATTGGGCTGGAATTTAATTTTTTCTGAGGGATAGGGTTTAGCTGGCTCGTCAATGCCCCACCACTTTCCGCTGCTACAGTTGTAGTTGCTACGGTCGTATGTGGTGTTGATCTAGTTGCGTTGTTGCTAGTATCTGGCTTACTAGTTACGTCATCAGCTAATGTTTTCGAACGAAAGTTACTTGTTTCATTGGCATTAGCGCTGGTTTTATGCTGCCGCTGTTCGAAAATGGGATTTGTAAGCGATACTTCTAGATTTAGCTGTCTGACAACGTTACTGTTGTTTCTATTATTAACTGAAATTTCTTTGTTAAATTCGTTTACAGCAGATTTTTTTAAATGCGGAGCGTTTGTTGTCCGATTTAGAAAATTAATATAGTTTAGAGATTCCTTTAAGGCTGTCGATAGACGGGTCGGAAGTTTATCCAACGACTTACGAACGATATTATTTTTAGATTTTGTCTTGTCTGGGCTATAAATGTTATCGACATTGAGTTCTGATCTTGGCAACATTTTGTGCTGCCCACTGGAGCGATGAATTGGTGGAAGCAAAATATACGGCCTGGATTGTACTTTGAATTTGCGATCTCCGAAAGCTTTTCGGGGCCTGCTAGCTTTTGACGTGCTCCGCCGTTTCACGGATATGCTGCGTTTTGATTTAGATAAGCCTTTGTCAATCGGTGAGCTGCGCCATATCCTGGACAGTTCTGACATGCTATCTTTCGCAACTTTCAAAGGGCGGATTCTGCGAAACCCTTGATCGACAATTCGCTTGGTCTTACTATCAGTTGTTAGCAATGCTTTGCACACACGCACCAAAGTAGGATTATTGCACAAATTAAAGTATTGCAAAGCATATTTTTGTTCAAGACTGTAAATGTTAACCGGGTGTTGTCTGCTAAACACAACACCTTCAGGCGACTTCCGCAATTGGATCTGCGGTAGCAATCTATCGCTTGACCTGCTATAATGCAATTTTATCGGTAAGTGACACAATCTGCAATGTATATTTAAATACACTTTAGAAAAGCAGCAAAATTTATGAGATCGTAGTATGCTATTCTCGTTAAAATCTTCAGGAATCCGACTATGAACTCGTTTGTGGAAAATGTGTAATTTATTTGAGGCGAACAGACTGCCGAAGTTATCCAAATTTGCCGCAGCTGACAATGTACTATTGCTGCTACAATTAATAAACTTGTTACAATTTGTGGCTTGATACAGATCTGGGTTGGATAAAATTTTGATCCTCGTACGATTCAGCAGCAACAGAAGCGGGTTTTTCACAATTTCACTAACGGAGCTATTGTCTTGGACATCGAATGTGGACATAGTAGGAGATTGAGAAGGCATGGTTGTTGTCATAATCGTTGCTGGTGTTAATGAACTGCTACACTGCGATTCAGTCTTGATGCCAGTTCTTCGTCCGCTTTGTGTGGTAGCGCCTGAAATGTTTATGATGAAACTGGTATGCCGAATAACTGATGACAGATTCCTACCTTTACACTTCGTTAATGTCTTTAAATTTATTAATTATACGTTCAAAGTCCAAAGTTCAAAGGGTTATTGTGTGTTTGGGGGGACTTGGGCACCCTCCTACCCCCATGAGTATATAGTATTAACAGTCCTATATTCAGTATCGTTGAGTTGTGAACAGAGTTCATCATATTTCGTGTCCATTTATACACATGAACATGAACGTATGTAGAAACAAGACAGAACGGAGACTGTTAAAATGCAAACGCACATAATGCCAACTACCGTAGTTAGCGGGCATTGTATCATTTAATTAAGACAACATAGCTAGTGCAAACACTTGACAGTGTTCTTTGTAATCGTTACAATTCAGTAACGGATGATCAGATTTTATCGATGGCCCAAAATGTTTTTGATACGTTTTAGCGATCTGAGTTTAGATATATTCACAGATTTATACATTAAAGCTCTCCTACTAAAGTATGTTTTTGGCAATTTTATGTAGTATATACTAACTTTATGATATTGTTTTTACTGGCGTATATGTGTAAATGATTAACAAATTTTACTGAAGTTACTTTCGGTTGAATTACTTTAATTCTACTTGAATTACTATTTAGCTTCTAAGTGTGCAGTATTGTACATTTGGCTGAACGAGCTTCCGTTCGTTAACTAGAAGTGCTGAATCATCGTTCAGAATCTAATTCTGTTAACAATAGTTTTAGGATTTTATGGATCACTTGCACAGAATTGTGGGTAACGTGAAATCCCTAATTTTTAATAAAGACCTTATCTAGTTGCATCTTTACAACTGGACAAGGTATCCCAGTTTTATGGCAAATTTGGATCAAAATTTCAGCGAATTTCGGTTCTTGTTCGGTGACGCACGCAGGGCATAGCCAGACCAAAAATTTATTTTATTTTTATGTTACCTCAAACTTAACAATTGCTGATGGTGAATTTCACTAAACTCCAGAGGAAATTTAAATATAATCGCTGTTATAATGCCGTCGAAACCATTGTGATTGCGTTGCAGAACATTACTAATTCTAATGTTCAAGCTTCAGCCAAGGCTTCGAAAAACAAGCTTACATAGTATTTTTAAAAATACTAAACATATTTCAAGGTCGTACACAGAAACTGGCGTGTCGTTCGTTATTTCCTAACAAAAATCAGTAGTAGGTTAAGCTTAGCTATCCCTAGCATTAATTAAAACTATATTAGTATCAATAATTCTTGCTGAAAATTAAGTATAGTTACATCAACGAAATCCACGAGCCTAATTCGTTAGTTTTGGTAAATAAACTGGGACATGGTACTGAATCACTGGAATATTATTGTGCCTAATTGTTTTATTGGTCTTCTTCTGTAGTAAATATATTTACCGCAGGCGATTTGAAATTCCATAACG
>JASANE010026194.1:0-12363 GCA_030248225.1 Trileptium ribeirensis
AAGTCACATTAAGCTCACCATAGTGTGAACTCAAAACATTGCTTTTAGCTCAACCTACAAGCTGCTTTGAGCTAGAATTATCTACAATTTGAACGGAGTAACTTCGTACTTGTAAATAATGATTAACTATTTTCAAATTATAGAACTGCCATAGTCGATAGAATAACTGGACATAGAATCTATTTTTCCATTTGTAATGGAAGATAAACCTACTGAACCGCCTCCTAAAAAGCTTAAAACTACCGCATTAAGTGGATCCCCCCCACCAGAAATTTCTAGATCCGCCACTGTCTTAGTGCGCCTCTAAGATTTTGCAATGTCCATTGCAATCATGCCGTGCAGTTGAGCGGGCTACTGCATCTGCGCAAACAATGAAATCAGCGCTTGCTTTTCATCGTGCAATGGTTTTCATCATTACAGGTGTGCAAAGAGATTTACATTTATACGACGCAGTGCTTTGGGCAGAAAATACATAGCATCAAAAATAAATGTGGCATTTAACGGGAACCTCTATATATTAAAAATCCCAAGTCCCCAAAGGGTAATCACGACATTAACTTCAGCACAATAGAAACCAGATAAATCTTCGGGAATATCCGAAGCGATAATGTTCATACACCAGTTTTCATTAACTTGGAACGTCTCGCAAATGTCAAATCTAAAGATCAAGCATTTGAGATTAAGCAAACCTTTTTACAGGGGAGAGGGGATTGTCTGTCCTAAAATTCAGACCCACCCTTGGGGCGTCGTCTATCACCATTGCGAGATAACTTGGTTCCCTCTAAGGCTCCATACTAACGCTACCTCTAAGGCACGCGGAAAATTTTAGAAAAAATACGCAAAAACGAAACAGAGCAAAAAATTGGGCGAAAATTGGCACATATCGGGGAAAACCGGAACATTTTTGACCAATTTTGATTCTCAATAAATTTCAATAATTTATCCCGCCTCTGCTGAAGACTTGCTCACCCTGCCTAATTGACCAGCTGAGCGTTCCTTGGGAATACCATCACGCCTCCAAAACCACCAGCTAACCCCTGGAACTTCGCTTAGTTAAGTCCGATATTGCATTGCAAGCACTACTGTAATGCATAACTATTCGTTTAATACACTCGGCGAAAGCGTATCGCAATTCATACACAGATAATGCATAGGTTAACCAACCGAAAACGACAGCAATTGTGGTTTGAAAGATAAGTCGTCTATAAAGCGAAATGCATTAATTTTATGTCCTATCGATCGGTGAGCCTTCTGAGCAATGTTTAAAAATAATATTACTCGAAAGCAGGGAAGTCTTTAAACCCTACTGAAGAAGTTCACTCATATGCAGACTGCAGCGGAGCTGTGCGCGGGTGCGGGCACCCGCGGGTGCCTGGGGGTGCCCGCTAGTCGGGTCGTGTACGCGCTCAAATGTTGAAACCGCGGATGGCGCGCACCCGTGGATGGCGGGTAACCTACGGGTACCACCAGGTTTCAGCAAGTTACGCAAAATATTTGACATAACGCCGAGTTCCGTGCAATACTCCACTTGAAAGAAGAACCACGCATGATGTTAAATATTTTGCTGAATAAACTAGGCGGGTCCCTTTATTGGGCGCTATAGAAACCACTAAATAATTATCTTTAGTGGGCGCCGTAGACATAGAGACCACTGGGCGGCTCGTGGCTCCTTTACTAGACGCTGTAGAAGCCTGTAACAGGTTCTGTTTACTTTGCGCCGTAGATGTTACCAGACGTTTCATCTTTGGTGGATGTTGCAGAAAACACTAGGCGGTTCACTTTACGGAGCGTTGTGAAAGACAAGCCACTAGGCAGTTCAATTTAGTGGGCGCTGCAAACCACAAGGAGGCTTTGCTAGGCCCTGCAGAAGTGCTAATGACGGTAACTTTAGGAAGCTACAAATTCCTCTGCTGGGTACGGGACGGGCAGCCTCCCTAAATGCCGGCGAGTTTTCATTTGGATGGTTGCTCAGGCGGTAGGGAAATGGGCTGCGAAAGCGGATCATGTCGGTATAGTTCAGCTTGGGATTAAAAAATTAAGAAAATTAGAATGGATTTAAAACGCAAAGCGATAAATATGTTGAGCCTTTTAAGATTCAATCACTTACGGGCCTAGTAGGTTTGAAAAAAACGTATTGAGACAGCGGGTACTGGCTCAGCGGCGGTGAACAGCCCATTGATCTGCACGGGTTCAATAATATTTGCACACGCACACCTCTGGACGGCAGTAGCAATAGGTAAAGCTGTTTTGACAAAACAAGAGCATTCTTCATAAAGTCACAGAATGAGATGTAGATAAAACTAATTGTGTTTATACAGGAAGAAACGCCTAATGAAGGTTTATTCGCTACCACAGTGTTATCGCAGAAGCAGTAGGCCAAAACCTTAAAGAAAAAATTTCCGAACAAGGTGTGTTAGTTATTATAAATAGTTAGGAATTATTAGTAAATAAAATACTTTCGGAACTTCAATACATAAGCAGTTTTTGGTTTTTTTGGCGGGCTAGGTTAGCTTATATGGTTTTACGAAATAATATGGCTGTAATGTAGTGGTCTTTTGCGAAATTCGTGTGGCCTTTCTACTACCCATTTAATATTACGCCGTGGTTACCCACACTTATTATCGTATAAATTAGCAAAACCAAAGTTTCTGAGTACTATATGGTTCCCGGGTACCAACTTTGTTAGTTTTGAAAACTTATACATTGGATTATTTTTGTATTTTAACCCGGATTAGTGTTTTGTCTGTAAAGGCAACCCGATCTACGCACCCTTAGAATACTAAAAATAAACCAAAAGTTATGGTTTTATTATTTTAAATCAAACACTTCAAAATCCCAATGCTAACTTTTGACATTAAAATTTTTTCAGCATTACCAATAGATAAATGTGGCCTGCCGGTAGAGCACCACGCTTACAGATGTAGATATCACGCGTCGTCTCTGCGATCGTTCCAGATACAGAGAACAGTGACACGAAGACACGTCACTCAACCTGATGTATTCTTATGCAACACGTGGCACTGCCATGTGGACTTACGCCTACTCATGTAATATTTCAGATGTATTCGTGTATATAAACCGTTTCCTTGTCTTAGTAAAACATTTCAGTCTCGAGTTGTCTTGATCATCCCACATTGGTTACCCTAGTGGTTCTTACATTCAGCGGTTTGATTCGACGTATTTCTATGTTTGTTTATGGACGTCCGAATCAGAGTTTTTAGTTTTCTCTGTTGCAAATGGTTCGATCACTGAATGCCATACATTCTTCCCAGTGGTTCTCTGAACATCCCAGTCGATTCCCTGTTTTTCTGCGGGCCAGCGGTTCAGGTCATTTCGCTTCACCGGCCGAGTTCGCAATACGTGTCCCAAACCAACTATTATCCGTGGATCGCATTTTATTCAATTCCAGCAACACTGCGGAACACGATATCGTTGCTTCCGCAAAACTATTCTTCATTCTGGCCTGCCTATCCCGAACTCTGGTATGCCCAAGTGGAAGCCCAATTCACAACCAGGGGATCACTACGCAACCAACGAAATTCAGCTACGTCATCGGGTCCCTCGCTTCCAAGTATGCAACGGAAGCCCGGGATCTCCTTATACAGCTGCCCACTTAGAAACCATGCACCTTTTCATCGGAACAACGCCGCGTACAACTCCTCACCGCAGAAAAGTCGGGCGATCGCAAACCGAGGCAATTGCTTCGCGACATGCGGCAACTTCTGGATGCTAATGAATCTTCATGTAGCGCCTTCCCACAGAAATGTCGCTGCATCCGAAAGTCCTATGCTCGAAGCTGTAGTCGCCCTGGCAACGGTATGAAAGTCAAGGCACCAACCGTGTTTAGCATCAGCCCGTCCAACAACAACAATCTTTCCTCCGAAATCAAAGCACTACGGTCAGAGGTCCAACGGGTGCGAATGTTAGTGTCGTCGCCCACCATCCAACACCACAGGCAACGGAGGCGATCAAATTCCAGATCAAGCCACTCAAACCAACCCAATGGACACAACCGAAGTCAATCCGTAGGCCGCAACGATGGCAAATGCTGTTATCAAGCGAAGTTCGGGGCCGCTGCAACGAAATGACGCGAACCGTGTTCCATGGCGGGAAACGACAGCGCGGTACACTAGCCACGACAAGTGCTCCTGCCGCCATCAAACCTAATCGACTCTTCTTCGTCGTGGATCACGAGTGGGTGCCGCTTTTTTGTCGATACTGGATCCAAGTTAGCGTCATCAGGGCCACATCCGAAATCAACAGATAACCTCTGTAAATCCTGTGCTGAAATAAGCGAAAAATTCGACGATCAAAACGTTCGGTCAACGGTCCGGTCCCTCACCGTCAATCTCGGGCTCAAGTAGGTCCTTCGATGGGTCTTCCTCATCGCCTATGGCATTAAATTAATCATATGCGCGGACCTCCTCGCCCATTTCGATCTGGTCCCAGAGCTCCGTCGATCCCGCTTGCACTATGGTGTCTGTCACATACCAATACGTTCAAGGGCACAAGCGCAAATCCAGTCGTCGAAACTGGCCGTCCTCATGTCCCATTAAAGGCACCAATTCGATCAAATCTTGAAACAATTCCCGCGAATCACATCGTAATCCGCCTTCACTTCGTAGGTCCACCACGGCGTCACCCATCATATCGAGACATTAAGTCCCCCGGTCCACAGCCGCCCGCGGTACCACAATCCCTCCAAGCTGAAAGCAAAAACCAAATTGATAACATGCTGGAACTAGGCATCATCAGACCTTCGTCAATCTGGTACTTGTTGCCGCTTCACATGGTTCTGAAGTCGAATGGTGATTGGAAGCCTTGTAGAGACCAACGGGGCCCTCAACAGCACAACCGTGCCGTACGGCTATCCAATGCCGCACATCCAGGATTTCACAGCATCGTTATTGGGCAAATTCATTGATCTTGATTCTAGATCGACCTTGTCCGAGTCTACGATCAAATCCTCTTGGCCGAAGAAGATGTTGCCAAAACCGCAGTGATCGCACCATTCGACCTCTTCGAATTCGTCAGATTGCCTTTCGTGCTCAGCAATGCCGCATAGACATTCCAACGATTCATTGGCCAGGTCGTCCGAGGTCACGATTTCTGCTATGCCTATTTCAACATCCTCTTTGCCAGCACAAACAACGATGAACACTGCAAGCCCATCGAATCTCTGTACCAACGACTGGACGAACACGGGATGTCCATCGATTATCAAAAGTGTACGTTCGGGGTGCAATTCCTTACCACTGCACATGTATCAAAAAGATGCGATCGCTTGATTCGACGGTACAAGCTATCCGAGACTTCGTGGTTACTGAAACAAACTGGAAACTCCGAATTGCTCAGAAGTGTCCACTTCTACCACCGATCATATCTCGCACTGCGCAAACATCGCGACGCCACTCAATATCTTTTCCGAATCAAAGTCCACAAAATCTATCTAATGGGCTGAATCGACAACAGCATCATTCGAGTCGTGTAAGGAGGCTCTGGCAAAAACAACGTTGTTTGATCATCTGCTGCCCAATGCTTCGCTAAACATCGTTGTGGAGGCCTCAAACGTTGCAATCAACGTTATTTTCAACAAATAATGAACGGATGAAGGGAACCAATGACGTTATTTCCGAAGAAGTTTACGCCGGCCGAAACTCGAGATAGCACGTTTGCTCGTGAGCTGCTGGTCGTATAGGAATCAATCAAAAACTTCCATGTTTGAAGGACGAAATTTCTGCGTTATCACACACAAGTCGCTAACGTTCACACTTCAATCACGGTCCGAGTGGCAGTCACCGAGGGAGAGCCGTCACATGTCGTTCATTGCCGAATGTACAGAGGATATAATTCACATTAGCGGATATTACAACGGTGCCGCCGATATACTGTCCCGAATTATTCGTGTTGCGACATCAATCGACTGCGAAGAACTGGTTGCAGCTTAACACGATGACGCAGAATTGACAAAGCTGCGGCAACATAACAATACATCAATTATATTCAACGAAGTACTTGTTCCATTTGCCATCGAACCGATCATTTGCGATACCTCAAGCGGAAACGCAAGACCGTACCTTTCCGATGGCTTTTCGACGAGCCGCGTTCAATTCCCTGCACTCCCTGTCAATCCAGGAATTCGCGCTTCGCAGCGATTGGTCACTGAACGAGTCGTGGTGCCCATGCATCAACCGGGATGTATGACAATAGGCCCGATTCTGTGTTGCCTGTTAAAGGTCGAGTATCCATCACCACACCGTCGCCCCTCTGTCGATTTGCAAACGCTAGTGTCGTTTATGGCTGGTAGGGTCGCCTTAAGTTTACTCATACGCAACATGGAAGGGCATGACCGCTTCTTCGTCCTTTGTGAGAAATGTCTAGCAATCAATCGCCATCGCGGCGCAGTCCGCCTGTAGACTCAAGGGCCAAGCAACTACGTCATGAAGCAATCAGCTAAATTACGGCGCAGTCTGCAGCTTCTCCTTAAACCTGGATTTTCCGCTTTTTCTTCGCCGCTCCCAGCCGCCGCCAGCGTTGGCACGACGTCGAAAAAGTAACAGATCATGCAACTGTTGGATCCGTCCGCACCTGTACCAAGCAGGTGTTTCGGAGGGGCTTTCTTCTGGATGCGATAATTTTACTCGTCGTGGCATTCATCTACTTTAACTCTGTAGGGTTCTGTCTTTCGTCGTTAACTTCGTCGTAAGCAAAGTCTAACATTTACAAAACCACAATATTACCGCATCTTTTTACGACGCTGAATGTGCGACGGTGACTTGCGGCTTCGCTTGTCAAAGCCACCAAACGGAATGGTGAATTAAAATCACGTGCCGGAAATCACGATTGTTACGTGGTGGTGAGTGAAGAACTGTTGGTATTTAAGGGATGTGTCCGGGAAAATGATGGTTAGGTAATAGGCCAGCATGATGCGCTGGACTATACTGTGGAAGTAGCAATCGGGAGACACAGTTTGCATGTAAATATTGGGGTTATTCCCGGCAATGTGGCTTTTAATTACAAACATTCGAAGAGTAACTAAAGATATTATACAGTGTATGTATTTTAATGCACGAAGCGTCTGCAACAAACTCGATGCCTTTGAAGTATATAGTTTTACTATCAGAAAAATATTATGTTATAGCCATAACAGAGAAACATGGCTAAATGACTGTGCCAAACTCTCTGTTTGTACATACCTGACAGTAGATACGTTGTTGTCCGCGAAGATAGATAGCATTCTGAAGCAGGTTGTGTTTTTTGCTTATTAAATCCGGTAAAAACTTAATGATTCTAGTCTAAACTGACGTTTGGAGTGCGTTGTTGTGGACTTGCTTATTTCGATAAAACAGATTGATCTGTTTAAAACGGCCTCCAATTATTAATACTATACGTACTATTTTGATTTACAATTATTCTTGCGGTATACTATGCATAACGCAATGAGTATGTCTAATATTAAGAAAGCATGTGATGTAACGTCGTCGGTCTGTCCTCTCCAAAGTGGGGGGGCGGGTGGCCCCCGGCACTTTTGGGCGCCCCCTGGCAAAATCGAGATGCCCCCCGGAAGGCGCCTCTGGCACTTTTTTGGCTGCCCCCTCCCCCGGCAAAAATTTCGGTCGCCCCGCGGCAAAATCACCACCCGGTAAGTTCAAAATTTTTCAAACAAAAACTATTACTAATTACTACACAGTATTAATTACTACACAGTATTTCTGAAATACCTGAAACAGAGAACCAATACAACGTTTACAGACCAGGCTGCCGGGTAAATTAAATGCTTGAAATCTACCTAAAAATTAAAAAAGCCATTTTTAGCGTGAAACCACGAAAATTGTTATTTTTGGCTCCCACCGGCAGACCCCAGGACGTTGCCGGGGGGGGCCCTAACGGAGTGCCGGGGGGCAGCCCTCCGGCACTTTTGGTATGCCGGGGGGCCCCCGGCAGAGCCCCCCCCCCCCCGCAAAATTTTTGCGAATGGAGAGGCCAGTCGGTAACGACTGTAGGTGACTAACTTTTAATACATATGACAGAGGCTCAGAGTTATAGCCGCAAACCCCTACGTATGATGGTTATAGGAACTGTGTGAACTGTCCGCAACGTGTCAGCTTTTCCCCAGAAACATGGCTTGGTGCTTACAATTTCTGGCCTTAATGTTTCAGTGGTAAACTGTATGGAAAATTTGGACTTTCCAATCACCTTTTAGTTGACTTCAATAAGCGAAAATTTTGCACCTCGATTTAGGTTTTGACTAAAAAGACAAATTTTCAAGGCATCAAATTTATGTGGCATTTTTTAATTGGGAAGGAAGTATGCATAGTTTCCATTCAGCTAAAGAGATGAGATGTTTGAAATATGTTCAAAATAGTCTAGCAAATATTTGGAGTAGAAACGTAAATATCTCGTTTATATCAACCATCTAATATCGCAGAAAATAAGCTTTGTAAAAACGTAAGCGTTTGGAAATCTTCGCAAGTATAAGTTACGCAACCTTTTATGATCAAAAACTATATTTGCGTTTCGTAAATATCAATGGCACAAAGTGTTAAACCCAGATGATGGAAACTATTTCTTTAAATACGATAATAATCGCTGTTTTTCGAAAAGCGATGTCATCGCACTGAGATCACGTCATGATAAGTTGGAGGCGAATGAGTAAATTCGTTACAGCTTCTTAGCTGACGCCTTTCCAAAAGTTATTCTTGCTCATAATAGGATTGTTTCTACTATAAAAATGACTTTAACATTAACCGCTGTTCCTGAATACTCGGGAAAATAAAAGCAAGCGCAGTCATCGGCCAGAACAGTTTTCATAATTTTACCACTAGAGCTCAGGGTTCCCGCACGTTGGGAAAACAGGAAATCAGTATTTCTACGGAAAACAAGGAAGATTTGATGGTTTGCAGGAAAAATTATTGGAATGTTGTGATTCTTAGAAAAATTAAAAATGACTTTTCTTCGTTTCAGATGTTCCTGCATCTCTCCAGTTTTGGACTTATCGGACAATAATGCGTCCAGATGCTCTATTTTTTATAATTTTTTTTACATATATGCCACTATTGAACATTTAAATTGCTTGCAATAAGTATTCAGCGCGACACCAAAAAGTGTACGATTAGTTCTGAATTCGGTACTATTTGGCAGAAAGGCATGCTTTTGTTTACCTGTGCTAATGAACTGTAGAGAGGTTTTCGGTTAATTACGATTATATATTTGGCAGAGAATATGAAAGAGGAGATGTACGCTTAGCGTCGTCCTCCTCCCCCCCCCCTCGCCCTCAAAAAAGTTTCATTCCCTCCTTACGCAGCATGCAGCTTTATCGATAAGCAGATCGCTGTGTTGAAGAAAATTGCGTAGGAAATGACTAGTTAGTAATTTCACATTTAAATTTGGTTTGTTTTGTGTTAGATTATGTAGATTGATGTCCCAGGAAAAAAACAAGAAGAAGGCAGACAAAAAGCACATGCGAAAAGCCCCAAACGCCCCCAAAGAAAGCGCACCGCAAGCGAAACGCAACGGCAGGCGAAAAAAAGAACCAGAACCAAAAGAAGAAGCATCGAAGCGGGGAAAAGATAAAAGAAAAAAACAGCTTTCAGAAAGGATAACAAGAAAGAAGAAAAAAAAAAAAAACATGGGGTAAAATCAGAGATTTTGGAAGAAAACTCGCAGATGGTCGACCTCCGAGTAATCGGAGGGTTCAAATTTGATGTCGGCGATTTCGATGGAAGCCGACTCTCTCTAACGGGGTCCCAGGGTTTACGATAGCTGTCAAAATCAAAATCTTGGAATTTTTCGATTGGGCGCCCGGGTTTGACCTCGAAAAAGTGGGCGTCAAAAGAACGTCGCCGATTGGATGGCGACAAAATCGCCAGGCGCTTTAACACAGCAGAAAATTTCGCTAAGCGACTACTACCACGTCGTCGTTCAAAATTCCGACTTCAACGTGCAGTTTGCTCGACTTTACTGACCGGCTCCGACGCTAGAGTTTTACTACATTGGTTTCGCAATTTGTTTCGCTTTTCCGTGCTTTTTGTTCGCTTTGCGTTTGGAATGGATTTGACTGCATAACGGGAGGACCCCTGCGCAGACATTTTCCGTCTCGCGGAAGGGGACGAGCAGTTGCTGTCCCGGACCGAACGTCGTAAGTCAGGAGTGAAATCAGCATATGGGGGTTTATTTTCCCCAGAACAAGATGTAACAGACCATCATACCGGATGTAAAAACATGTTTATCCAGGGTAAGAAATTGAATCATCAGATTCTTATTGATGGGCTGTATCAGATGAACAGGCTCAGAATTAACTATTTTGGGCACTCCGAAGGTTGAGATATCTACCTGTTATTCGTACTTTCGATATGAAAGGTTAACTTTTTGAGCACATATATTTGCTCGTCATCTATTTCACTATTTTAGGAATGATATTATGATATCAACTAATGGTGGTGAACAACAAAATGTTAGGATTGTTTTGTGTACCAAACGTTGGGAGGCCCAAATGACATTACTAATACAATGACAATACCTGCATAACTGGCGTCCGCAAACGGTTTAAGAATTGAAAATGTGGCAAAAACTAAAATGATCATCGATCGCACCACAATGGCCCTACACATGTAAAGTGGTGTTTAAAACTGTTTAAAGAACACAGACTTGTTTTGTACGAAAGTGGTTATACAGATTTACAGGGTGGAGATGACAGTCACATTTTTTACAGCTGTAAATTAATAGCCGCTATGGTATTCGATTTGCAGGCAAAGATGCTACCCGGGCATTTGTAACGGGCGACTTCACTGATAACGGTCTCAGCAGTGATATTAGTGGCCTTTCCCATCAAGATTTATTGGGAATCGAAGAATGGATATCTTTTTACGATAAGCAATACACATTTGTCGGTAAGTGTTTATTATTTTAATTACTTTTGAAACATAACTGGTGAATTTTCCTCAAGTGCCGATATACTGTACAATTTTTTCTTTCTGTATATATTGGCGTGTAACTCATCGTTGGTTCGCTTGGTTTTTGCTACCTTTATTACTGCAACTGTATCTATACACTTAGCTTTACTTCTGCGTTCGTTCAAAATATCAAAATAGTAATGATTGTTAAATTTCAAGTATTGCCTTTTTAGTTGTTTGAGGTTGAAGAAAAGGCTGTGTAATATTCTCTAATATTGCCAAAGTAACTGCAACATGGTATTAGTAACAGTATTACAGGTTTTTGAGAAGGGTGAATATTATTTGGTCGATCTTCTTTATAAAACATGTCCCTTAATGATCAAGGAGTTGCTAGAGAATTTTTTAGTCTAATGCGAAAGAATTATCCAGTGCTGGCTACAGTCAGTGTCATTGAGCGAAGCGTTTTTATTTTCTGTCTGGGAGTGAAAAGGTCGATGTCCGTCCATTCGTTCGTTCGATCCGACGGATCTCAAGAACCACTGAACCGATTTTAAAAAACTTTTTTATTTGAAAGCCTATCATGTCAGAGTGTGCACCTGATATTTGGGATTAAAAATTTTTGAGTGATTAATTAGTAATTAGCTAATTAGTTAAGCTTATGCAGCTAAAATAGAGAATTTTGTAATATTTGTGTTATTTATTGAAATAGAATCGTTTCGATCAAACCACTAAGGGTTTTTTGGGTCGAAGTATTCAATTATAACATTTTTACCAATGATAAATCCCTATGCCCTATGCAATGTAGTTACAAGAACATAAAATTGAGTGCATTCGTAATGTCACAGCCCTAGCTCCGCTCACAAATGTAGTTCCACTACCGGCTAGTTAATATTATTAGTTAAGAAGATTTCAGTAAAAAATGCATGACTCCATGATCGGAAGAATTTTGGTCGCTGAGAATGGATAGTGTGTTATACGTTGTATGGGTTTTATAGAGCTAAATTTTGTGTCAGACTGTATCGTAGCGATTTTACAGTAAGACTCTTTTGTCGATGGGAGTGCTTTTATTTGAATTAAGGTAACGAAAATTTTTTTTGTAATTTTACGATAATACGACTACTTTTATCCAACACCGAAAATCCATATGCATCATTCTAGTGACCTACATACATGTGTGTTGAGAAAGTGGCTAAATTAGACCATTTCTGGTGCCAAAATTTACCAAATTTTGCTCCGGAACCGTCCTGCAGGGTTAATAATAGAATCGATGCCCCGTTAGAACACTAAAACAAACGTTGTTAACGGATTAAGTAAAACTATAATATCATTCACCACCAAAAAGCGAACATTTACTTTGTAAAATTTTAGAAAATTTAACTTTTTGGTGTTATTTTTTACACATTTGCTCATAGCTAGAAAGCAGCTGCTCCAACGAAAAATGCGCAACCATAAAGTTGTAGCCCTCGATTGG
>JASANE010026196.1:0-42775 GCA_030248225.1 Trileptium ribeirensis
CTACATGACCTTAGGCTCATTCGAACCATCATGTAATTAGATTTACCGTGTACATTCCTGACCGTTTTTTGATTTGGGGTCTGGTTCCGAAATCAGGGGTCAGAATGTGGTTTGTTGTCCATTTTACCCCATTTTAGTACCCTGCACTGAAGCAAGGTTATTTTTATCTTAACTTTCGAATATTTTCTTAGGTTGGTTTTATTGCATAGTAAAATGACAAATGCAATAGCCTTTTTTGTTTTTCGATTAAGGCTCCGGTTCCGAAGTTATGGGGTTTGAGGTATGGTTCCTCGATCCGAAATACGAAAATTTGTTTTGACATCCTGGGCGGCTGAAAAGTTTCACTTAAAGGTTTTCGGGCATGGAAAACTCATTGCCGGTGTTTTTTTCTGGTTGACCCATGCGTACGGGGGTATAGCGTCCCCAAGATTCGGGCTCACACAGCAAAATAAAGGTTTTTTACCTCATTTTAGTAAAGACAATGAAAAAGTAGAATTTTTCCAAAACAACAGTATAAGAAGCATTTTTCCTGTTGTTCACAACGGTTTGTTTCTCCTTGCCGCTAAGGGCATTCTTCTCTCTATTAATTGGTTTTCAAAGCCGATTGGTTGCCTCGTTATCAGCAATCCTCCGATACTATTTTGAGACTTATCCTGTACAAATTTTATGGCGGTAACCATTGGTTCAAATTCTTCACGTTTCGTAAAAGCTCAATGTTTTATGTTTTAATATTCATAGTCGGTGTTACTGTTATAAATTGAATGATAAAACCTTTAAATTTTGTTAACTCTATACGATTGTCTAAACTGTAGGAACATTGGTATTATATGCGGAGAAAACGATATATGTTTCAATTGAATTTGTCCTAACATCGGTAACATTTACATTACTATTGAAGCAGTTCCACGTTTAATTATATGGGAAACTATACATATAACATATGTGCATTTTAAAAGCTAAAACATTTTCAGGCATTATTTGAATATATTTTTTAAACTTTTCGAACATCGACCGTACGCCTAGTGAGCATCGTATTGCTGGCAAGTACTGTACATATTTACGTGTTTTCAATTGATGGTTACATATTGAAAAACAGTCAAAAATGCTACAGTGACAATTAGATGCTTTTGGTTTTGTTCCAGTTGATATGAAACTGTTACAGGAAATTTCTTTTCAAGTTCACTGCCTTTATTTTAGACTGTGGCAAATCGTTGAATGACGTTGGATTTTTTGAAAAATCTGGTGATTACTACTGCCCGGAACATTATCACTTGAGGTGAGTTGAGGGTTTGAAAAATCTGGTGATTACTACTGCCCGGAACATTATCACTTGAGGTGAGTTGAGGGTTTGAAAAATCTGATGATTAATACTGCCCGGAACATTATCACTTGAGGTGAGTTGAGGGTTTGAAAAATCTGGTGATTACTTCTGCCCGGAACATTATCACTTGAGGTGAGTTGAGGCTTCGAAAAATTTGGTGATTACTGCTGCCCGGAACATTATCACTTGAGGTGAGTTGAGGGTTTGAAAAATCTGGTGATTAATACTGCTCGGAACATTATCACTTGAGGTGAGTTGAGGGTTTGAAAAATCTGGCGATTACTACTGCCTGGAACATTATCACTTGAGGTGAGTTGAGGGTTTGACAAATCTGGTGATTAATACTGCCCGGAACATTATCACTTGAGGTGAGTTGAGGGTTGAAAAATCTGGTGGTTACTACTGCCCGGAACATTATCACTTGAGGTGAGTTGAGGGTTTGAAAAATCTGGTGATTAATACTGCCCGGAACATTATCACTTGAGGTGAGTTGAGGGTTGAAAAATCTGGTGATTAATACTGCCCGGAACATTTTGCGACGCGGCATGAACTCCTGGATTCAATCTGGTCATATTTTAACTCGTAATACACTGATGGTCTTATTCTAAATACTAAAGCTAAAACAGCTTAAGGCATGTTTCCAAGAATATCCATATTCTAAAACCTCTATAGTTTTGCCAAATATTGCAGTTAGTGATTTCTTTTGTTATGTTCTTGTTCATGGAATTTTTGTACAACCTGGTATCTAAAAAACAAATATTTAATGCTTTGTTTTGAATATGTATATATTTAATTTAGGTATCAACAGTATCTTATATCGTGTTTGTTTATTTATTCCTTTATATTAATTTGATTTGAATTCAATTAGTTGATTTCCCTGATTAGAGAATTATATATATTGTCAAGAAATTTCCTGGCTCTCTCTTGTCACATTATTGAATGTTGCGTGTTTATTTTAGGTTCGGATCCAAATGCGGACTCTGCGACCAGTACGTGGAAGGTGAAGTAGTCACAGTTATGGGAAAATCGTACCATCAGAACTGTTTCAAATGCGACAGATGCAAGTATGCGAATTTTTTTTGTTACGAGCAATACCTCATTTTATATTAGATTGCTCCAACATTCCATGAGGAATTCAGAAAATTTCCTAATGCAAAGCCGTAACTTGTTCAAAAAAACACAGAAATATTCTAATCCAAAACACATATAAACTTGAAAGGCGCAGTCGCTCGGTGCATGACTTTCGTTCAATATGACAGTGAAAATATTTGTGATGGAAGCTTTTTTGCGTAGCTATAAGTTAAATTATTGGCGCCTGTACATAGTCTATCTTATTTTAATGGGTGAAAACTAAAAAAACATACTCATGTTGCGTCGCTTTAACATAGAGCGATCAGTCTAAGTGAGTTTATACTTTATCTCTGTAATGCAACATACAGGACATCTCAAGGGGACGATTGACGCTAGACTACGTGGAGCATCTCTTTTTATTTCCACGGGAAAGTCATGGAATGTTTAATGGAAACTGTAACAGGAAGCTTTAAGCATGGGTAAGCTGGTAGGACCGCGTAAACGTGATACATCCACTTGGTAAATATTTAGCGTATATCTATTATTGGCATTATTGGTCTGTTTGTGATACGTTCTTCGTGGTGGTTTAACACCAGTTCAAATACCCACTAACTACCTTTCACTTTTATTTAACGCTGTTCGCGCGCAATATATATTTCGGTCACTTCTATTTTTCACTTACAGTGTAGGTCTTAACACGAGTGTGCTGGAAGGATCAGCTAAACACTTATGCGTGTGTTCGGGTTGTACTTCTGTCGAAGTCAGTTAGCGACAGTAAAAGCTATAAACGCGAGCAAACCATGATTGTCCGTTATGTACTCTTACACGATTTGTTATGCAGCAACGCATAGGTCATTATTTTGCGATTATACATCGCATTTTGCTGACCACGAATAAGTAAAAACGTGATTACCATGAATCGCGTTGTTCTTATATTCTAAAATACACAAATAGACCGCAAACAGTACTGTCTGCTTCAGAATGTCTTTTGATCGACGCGGACAAGCGTGCGAAATAGACAAATTTGCGCGAACGCAAAATTTTATTCGTATATCGAGGATCCCATATTCACGTCCACAAACATGCGAATACCAATGACAAAAATGTGAATTTATGATTTTGACGAAAGAACAACCTTTGTGTACACCTAAAGTGAACTCACGCACTATAGGATGACGCAATATCTGGGGACCGTGACATTCTCTCCAACTTTGTAGAGTTCAGGTGTGATAAATATTTTAGAGTTTCTTTCTAAACTACACTGTGTGTAGGATTATTACGATTGCTTGGAACGTGCAGTCACCACACACCATATTTATGAGTTAAATGCATTAACCTTTCCGTTTTTACAGCTGTTTCTTAACTTGTGTCAAGTGTATTTTCTTGCATTAGTTTGGTACACGTTTTTTAAGTTCGCTACTTTTTGTTGATGCTGGTGAGCCTGGAGTAACAATATGAACAGAAGCGCTGTATTTTTACTGTTTGTTACGAACGCGATATATCACATCAGTCATTTTAGAGGCTGTGAAGTGGTGTCCTTCAGGTCCTTGTTGTCATAGGTCGATGTATCCATTGTTTTGTCGCTCATTTTATGTTGTATTACTTGCTGTTACAAGTATTTTTCAGACAGTCGTTTCCCGCAGGGCAAAAGGTAACTTTTACTGGTCGAGAACATTTGTGCCAAAAATGTCTTCATATTCCAGTGGCAAAAGTAAGGCCAACACAACAGGTTCGGCCTTCATCTCGCGAACAATTCGCGAAGGAGCCTATCAAAGAGCCTGTATCAGAAGTTGTCTCCCCACTGCCAACAAGCACTGCAATTGCAATTGACACAAGTGACGGGATGGATAAGACTGAAGTTATAACGCCCGCAAGTAAGTATAAGACAAAGTGAAATGTGATTCGCAAGTATCACAATTTTTTGTAGGAGAAAATCTCCATATATACGTACATTGGGCTGAAGAAATAATCTATTCTCAAAACTGTATTCTAGGTATAGCGTCTCAAATGATTTGCATTGCGTGTACCACATTAGTAGAAACTGTTCAAAAATAAGTAATAGTTAGCAGGCCGTTTTGAATATATTTTTAGACTGACTGTAATTGTTTCATCTTTTCCGAATGGCATTATAGGTGTAGCCCTTTGTTGCGATGTAAGCATACAGTACTCGCCGCAATTGACTGTCGTCTTACGAACAAGCAGCGAGCGAACAAAAAATAAACATAAAATTACAAAATAAAATTTTATGTTCCCACGACCAAGTTGCGGTCGAGCAGCTGTTCAATGTGGTGAGTACTGTACGATTATTTCAGTATCCAAAATTAATCTTAAAAACCGTATAAAATACTAATATTATACAAACTGCTGAGGATTGCTCAAAGTGTTACCTTTTTACTGTTATCTATCTACAAAATTCAGTTTTTGCCGCCTTACGTTTAACACTGAAATTTTCGAAGGACATTTCGTAACTATGAGATGTTTAGCTAATTAACATAATATTTCCTTATGCTTGTAAGTATATTAATTTATACACACTTGAAATATAAACATCATTTTATATGTGCATCAGTACCGAAAATTTAGTTGTAATTGGCACATGTTGTTGAATTTTTTAGCTGACGGATTGGTTATTTTTGCAAGCTTTAGTTGTCTCGGGGCGGTCAATGAGTGACACGTATTGGGGCCTGAGTGAAATATAATACTCTAGGTTTTAGACATTTATATATGGTTTATCATTGTCATTCTATCGAAATACTCGAATAAAGCAGATTCATTCGATGCGTCTCGTTTCTTAAAAAAGGTTTCCTGAGCCAAAAATATAACATGACTATGAAGTAGGGTATCGAAGAATGACCTGTTTAGTTCGCATTGGCAGATACCCCACGCGGATTTTAAATTGGCAATATGGCTGAGTTTTCGCAAAATTTTTCTTTACCGGGAGCGTGGGGTGTGCCCCCCTGCACTGGCATGAAAAATAAAAATATCGATATAATGGAACAAAAAGGTTTTGCGGTATTAATTTGCAGATATGCTATTTTTAGATTGTGCGACGTGTAACGAGCAAATTCGAAGCGGTCAGGTATTACTTGCCTTGGACGCTCAGTGGCACATTCGGTGTTTCAAGTGTTCAACCTGCGATACGGTACTTCACGGAGAGTATATGTCTAAGTGAGTCATGCATTTTTATCACGAAGGGGGTATAATATTCGGCGCTATTATTTATATGGATTATTTCGCACATATTGATTTCAAATAAAAATTGTATTTATAAGGCGAATTTAAAGTTTAAATCATTATTTCATTCGACCCGCTCACGCTCAACTCTGGGCGGAGCGGAATTCGAAAACCAGGTCTTCTGCATGCGCAACACATGTGCTCAACTCTTTATTATTCACTAGCATCAACCGCTTAGCAGTTGATAATGGTAAAAAATTGACGCTATTCGCGTCGGTGAGTCGGCTGGCTATACGTTTGTAATACGCGAGCAGTGCGGAGAACACTCTTCATATAGGTTTGATTTGCATGAAAATGGTCTTGGGCTAGTAAATATAAATTTTGTTTAATATTTCTTATATACGACCGAAACTAAAGTATTGCGCCAGCTGGAATACAACCCCCGAGACTTTAGCGTGATAACACCAGCCATTTCAAACGGTTAGTACTTATGTACTTATACGGTTATAATTTTATTGTAACAAGCTAATTTATCATACCCTACTCGTTATCACATTGCCCAATAACTAAATAAAGCACTCGTTCACTGTGGGTTGAATGCTGTTCACATGGACTTATCTCCACGGTGGTTATGCGGGGTTTATCAAATATAAGCTATTTTTTGTTATAATTTTATCAGTATGAAGTATGGTCCTGCCGGGAATCGAATGTCATGGTCTCTAAATGGCTAGAGACGTACTAATCATGCGTGATCTATGCAGTACACATGAAGTAATGATTACAAGAAATGCTGTTACTAAACTTGCTGTGTGAAATACGTTTAGCGCCTATTATTGTGAGGACATTCGGACTCACAATAGCTTGGTTAAAAATTTTCAAGTTCGAATTTTGGAACTTTTCGCTGATGTAAAATGTTGCATGATAATGCGTTTTATATAATCTTAGAAACATATTTCTTACAGAGACGGAAAGCCATACTGTTTGCGCGACTACAACGCTCACTTTGGTGTTCAGTGTGACAACTGTGGCGTGTTTATTGCTGGGAAAGTTTTACAGGTAATGTAACCTTTTTATTAATTTTAACCGACGATTCCTAAAGATATATACACTTTCACCAAAAATTTTTTCTACTCTATGAAGTAAATCTTGAGGACAATTACGTTATGTAATAATTATTGTTTATAACTATTGCGTTCGCTCTTCATTAATATCGCGTTTGGCAGTAGTTTTTAAGCTATTAGAGACCGCCCGTTTGCGTGTGGGTTTGTCTTCGGCACCACACCAAGCAACGAAGCAATAATATTACGTACTTGCTTCTGTCAGAAACCATCAGTCCATCTTGATTGACAATCTGTTCAGTACAGATTAAAAAACAACTTGTCAATAGCTAGCTTTTTTCTTGATTATTGCACCATATGCTATACAACATCAGACAAATATAACTGAACGATAAAGATGTATAACATGGGTGTAGTCCAAATTCTCAGTTTGATTAAAACTTTGGCCGTGAATATTTAGATATCAGAGTTACATAATCTTTATCAGCAGAAGTGTGATATTGGTCATTAACATTTATCTATGAGCTCTCGTGCGTGTTATGGTGCCAGTTGAAAGTTGTTGAAGTTAACTGTCGGCGAAATTTTGTTGCAGGCAGGCGATTTTCATTTTCACCCCGCATGTGCTCGTTGCGTTCGGTGCGACAATCCATTTGGCGACGGCGAAGAAATGTACATGCAAGGTTAGTGATATTCTTGTTCATGCCACTATCATAATCCGGATACGGGTGCGATTTGGGTTTATCACAAATTTTCTATGTCGTTGTAATGGTCGCTGTGTTAATCAGAACGTAGTGTATCGCAGCGGAGATTATGTGAGGCAGGGGTGAAAGCTTTTAAATTCCGTCTGTGTTTGTGATCGACCATAACGTAACGACCTTATCGATTTTCATAATCTTGAGCTCATTCGAACCGGCATAGGCGATTTACCGTGTCCATCCCGGAGCGTTTTTTGATGTGAGGTGTGGCTCCGGTGTTTTTGATCCCATTTTAGTACCATCCACGGAAGCAAGATTATTTTTATCTTAACTTTCGATCTTTTTCTCTGATTTGCTTTATTTGATAGTAAAATGACAAATAACGATGCCTTTTTGTTTTTCGAGTAAGGCTTCGGTTCTGGAGTAATGGGGTTTGAGATATGGCACACTCGTGGTTCCTTGACCCAAAATTCGAAAATTTGTGCTGACGTGCTGGGCGGCTGAAAACTTTCACTTGGGGTTTTTGGGTATGGGAAACTCATTGCCCGTATTGGTTTTGCTCTGCGACCCATGGTTTTGTGTGTGTGGGGTATGACGCCGCCATGGTTCTGGATCAGAGGTCAAAATGACGGTTTTTACCTTATTTTAGTACCCTTCATGGAAGCAAGGTTATTTTTATCTTAACTTTCGAATTTTTTCTCTGCTTGGTTTTATTTCATAGTAAAATGATAAATGCTGATGTCTCTTTATTGTTGGTTTTGCTATGCGACCAATGGGTACGGGGGTATGGCACGCCATGTTTCCTCGACAGAAAATTCCTAATTTTGTTGTGACGTCCTGGGAGGCTGATAGCTTACACTTGGGGCTTTTCGGGCATGGGAAACTTTTTGGTGGTGTTAGCTTTGTTCTAGCTTGTGTAGTATTGTGTGATATCCACATATAGCATATGGACGTATGCTATGGAGAGCTGATTGGCTGTGCACACGAAATTCGTAGGTGTACCTATGCTTCAATACTCTGCAATCTCGATAGAGTTACTAGTATACTACTGCGCGTTCCTTTATTTTGAACTTATAAGGCCATTCTATTCTTTTGTCTTGCCTACGTAACGGGACGTGTCGCCGTCTCCAAGATAGCATTGATATGCTTCACCATTTTGCGTTGAGCTTATTATTGAAAATATAATTTCACAGTATTTACTTGTCAATGCTGGCAATTTTTATATAATGCCGCAATCCGGAGAATCTACATTGTTTGGCAGCCAGAAAAAGTCTACATGAAAAACACGTTTTAGAGCGTGCAGAGGATAATCGGTAATCTAACTGGGCTCATCATTCGCTGAAAATTTTGCCAGGGGGCATTTTGCCAAGAGAAAAACTTTTAAAAATCGTGTCAGAGATATATACTGTCAAAACGCTTATGATGGAAAGAAAAAGTTATTTTGAAGCAAAATTTGCGATTTGGCTACAGAACAGAATTTTGATCAAATTTTATGTACTTTGGACCGATTGGAAACAAAAAACTTTTCATTGAGGCGGTGAACCGGGGGAGTCCAAAATTTTGCCAGGGGGGCATGAACCCTGAGGCACCTGTTCTGAACCAGGGGGACACGAAATATGCCAGGCCCCATCTTAACCCCCCAATTCGGAGAGCCCATATCTAAGAGTAAATGTGATGGGTATTTATTTAAATTATCCTTGAGTCGTTGGAAATTCAAAATATTTTGGAATAATTTTGTATAATGGAAAGCCAATACTGTAGTGATAGTAGTAGTAAAAAACGCGAGTTTTTGGCAATTGTTTTAATCATTGGTAAAATTCGAATGTACAGGACTCGTCACAATTAACTGTCGCCTGACGGGCGAGCGACCAACGTTCGAGCAAACACCGAACAAAAATAAATCATAAAATTTAATAATAAAAAATTAATTTTTCACGAGCAAGTTCCGAGCGAGCAGTGGTAAATCGTGACGAGTACTGTATACTATGTAAATTATATTATTGCTTTTTGCATTCATATTATATCCGTATATTTAAAAAGCGTTGCATTTTGGACAATTGTCTTTTTATCACAAATCATGTGATCAACCTTAGTTATTACGGGTACAACTAGTCCCATCTCGTAGTTATCTGAAGCAGATGACGTGGGCTGTGCTCAACAATAAATTATAATAAACTCAATATTATAATAAAACATTCCCGTCACCCTAATCAGTATATTTCTAAAATACTCGTAGTTTTTATAACATTGTTGTATTTGTCTTTTTATAGGCGACGATATCTGGCATCCCAAATGCCAACATCTTAAGACGATCGATCCAACACTGGTACGTTAAACATCAAAATTATTTTAGCGTCAGCCTGAAGATTATTGACGCAATGGTTTCCTGGTGAATCTAGCACTGGTTCAAAAACAGTGAAAACATGCCAACGAACTGGAATATTTCGGGAAAAGCCTAGAAAATTGGAAAATTAGGCCTGAAAGCAAAATTTTTATTCTATAGCAGCTAATTTCGGGATATACAACACTCAGTAAAGTAGCTGCGTGCCCTCCTCGTTAATTCTTCGGTACCACCATGTTATTTAAAACCAACCCACTTATTTGAAGCTATTTCATTCATATATTCATTCAGGGAATATCCGGGCTCTCCAAATTGGGGGAATGGGGGGGCCCCTCGCATTTTTCGGTTCCCAACAGGTGCCTGACGGTTCGTGCTCCCTGACAAAATTTTGGGCCGCTAGGCAAATTTTTTTGTTTCCAATGGGTCCAAAGTATGATTTGATCAAAATTTGTACTAAAATTCCGTTCTGAAGCCAAAAATTTCGCAAAATTTGTTAAAATTTGCTTCAAAATGGCTTTTTCTCCGCATCAAAAGCGTTTTGGCAGTGTTTCTGACACGATTTTTAACCTTTTTCTCTTGGCAAAATTCCCCCTTTCAAAATCGGGCGACCCCCCGGTTCGAAACCAGGGGTCCCCCTAATTCATGCCCTCTGGCAAAATTTTCAGCTAATGGAGAGCCCAGAATATCACTGATATATAGAAACTGACATTAAAAAATTCACCGTATTAATTTACGGATTTTTTTCTTTTTTTCCAGTCGAACCTGGCGGTTAGTAATACGTTTCCGGTGTGTGCTGTTTTGGATGTCTAGGTTTTTTGGTTCGCCCCGTCGGGGCCGTTTTTTATTTTTATTTTTGATATCTTTGCAGGTGTGCGTGTACACACCATTTGAAGGTTTTGCAATTTTGGTTTTTATTTTCTAAAAAACTACGAAAACTATGTGGTCGACAAAGGGTTGTCACCATGTCTATAAGTTAGATCTTTTCACGTCGAAGATTTAAAAAAGTTGGTGATGGTAGGCCCAGTGGTTAGTTCTGTTGCGCTGCCACAAAATTGGACAAAAATCTCTGTTTTACACATGATGTGCAAAGTATAGAGAGTTGATTGCACTTTTTTACATTTGTGGGCATAACTCGATAACAGGTTGAGATATCAAAAACTGCAAAACTCAGTTTTGTGCTCAATATTAAAAAAATCGAAATATTAAGTTGAGGTGCCTGCATAACGTGCTCGATATTTTTTCCTTAATTCATATGGCTGGCTTAAAGATTTGCCGAAGAGAAGCATTATGAAGGACCAAAAACCCAATTTTTTAATCTAATGGCGTCCAAGATACCGAAGTTTTGATCTTAGCGCATGTTTGAAGCCCTCAATTTAATTTTGGCTGGGTAAATTGTTGTTTGGGTGACAGATACTAGGTCGAGGAAGGTCAAATTTATTTTTTGTACCTATGATTTTAGCTCTTCTAGCCTCCAAAACACCTTAATTTACCCGCAAAGGGTAAAATTTCAATGTCAGCTTCTGTTTGGAGCCCTTAAATTATTTTGGCTGGGCGAATTGTTGTTTTGATGACAAATACTAGGTTGGGGAATGTCAACTTTATTTTTTGGACAACTGAACTATGATTTTGACTCATCTAGCCCCCAATACGCTAATTTACATTTATCCTCAAAATGGTTAAATTTCGCTGTCAGCTCCAGTCTTAAATTAATTTTGGATGGGCAAGCAAACTGGTGTTTATGTGACAGATACTAGATCTGGAAAGTCAAGTTTATTTTGAATTGAAGCCGTCAACTAAATTTTGGCAATTACTGAACGCGTACACTTCAAACTATGATATGTTTGACTTCTTTAATTCTCTTTGCTATCCTAATTTACCTATAACTAGCTAAATTTTGATAATCTAATTCTTGGAGTTTGGTTCTTGTAGCCAACAGTAGTACTAACAACCTTCATTAGTTTTCTGACAAAAATGACATACTAGTAGAAAAAAATGCCTTTACGGGCATGGACAAAGAAACCCCTGGCAAAAATGTTCTGGAAAAATATAACGTTTGTTAATGCGTGCTTAATTGGCTATGTGAAACAGGGTTGTCGGTGTAAAATGCTCCTTTAGTTATAATGAAATACCGGGATAAGTCGTTACGGCATTATTTTTGCTTTGAAAAAGGCATTTATTTGTGTAATAGACTGGAGTTTATGTCATTGATCGTTGCGGGGAAAAATGCTCTATTGTTTTCAATTTAGTACGATGTTCTATGGTGTGTTGGTTTGGAGTACACTTAACAAGTACATTTCGGTGAAAAAATGTGCTTTTGAGCACGAAAACGTTTTGCATTCAAGATTTTTGAAGATTCAGCTTTTTGAAGCTATAGATTACCCCTGAATATTTCCCTGTCTTTCAATTTATCACAGATCCAGTAATTTATGTGCATGTTATAATGTTTACAGGAAACTGCAATATATAGTGTAACTGGGGTCGAGCGCTGTTGTCAAAATTTTGTGGCCTTTTTGTTTGTTCTCTTAATATAGCACATCAGCGCAAAGTGTTTTTGGTGACTATTTTTCTCAATTTTTAGTGAAGTTCAATATCATACTTACTACATATCCTATAAGTTTCAAACTGCTGAAAAATATATTGTGTACTAGGTCATAACTTTGCTGCTAGTTCTTTTGACATTAGTAAACATTTCAGCGCCTGTCGGGGTATAAAAGGTATGGTTCATCTGGATCAGGCCTTGCAAGCAGCGTGCCGGGTTCTATAGGCGGCACCGGACGGCCATCGCCAATATTATCTAGTCGCTCCCAAGGTGCGGCGCCGTACGAAGGAGATCCTTATGGCCGAAATGGTACAACTAAATATTCAACGGATTTTGGCCGACATCTAACTTATATGTATCTGACGCCGGAACCGGAAAAAGGTTATTTGAGACATCCAATTCCACCTCATCCGCCACAAACGCCACAGTTCCATATGCCGTCAGGTGCATTTTTTTTCAAAATTTTGGTGGTATGGTCTTATAGCGTTAATGTTATTATACTATGGTTTCAACTTTTAAACAACCATCTAGAAATTCTAAAGTTTGAAAAATTTTCGTCAATAGTACAGCAAAGATATATGCTGTTACATTTGTAGACAATAACTAACTTTCCACGGACATTGCTGGTTTAAGAATTGCAGTATTCGGTGAAAGTAACACTATGCATGTGCGATTCGTAAAGGGTGTGCTTTTGGTACGTCTTTTTTGCAATCCAAAATTTGTTCAGTGTGAGTAGAGTCAACCGTTATTCGTACTGTAATATTTTTATGTATATTTTTTTCTTAAGTATAGCAATGCTAAAAATTTTATTTTATTTTTTACTGTATTCGTTTAAAAATTGATAGCAATGTTTCACTTTATAGTGTTTGTACCGCCCTAAATACAGTGACTTAAAGGCATAGTTGAATACCGTTTCAGATGTTTCGGGTAGGAAATAAACGGCACTGTTGCTACTGTTTTTCTATTTTTATTCAAATAGAGCCGACGTGGTGTTCGTGGAAAAATTATTCGCTTGAGTTTTGCCATTTTTTCCGAAAGGTTTTTGTACTGTTCGGTCTCTGGTATTTGTTTCATGTCTTCTGGAGTATATTTTTTCGATCACATAGAGCTTTTTGTTTACCGCTGTTTTATCAGCCATAAATGATGGTTCATTTTATTTGGATCTATTATTTTTTACAAGATATTAAATTCATTTGATATTGTGTTCATTAAATTTTTAATGTTGCAGAATTGTTTTTGATTGATATGCGTTGACATAGTTCCTTGGATTGATTTTAAAAACATGATTTCGGTTAATATTTTCGAAAATACAAATAACCAATTCGCAGTACATCATATTGGGGTTCTCTCTAGGCGTCTATCTACTTGTAGGACGGGGTCGGGTCATGGTCCTTAAGAGTCTTTTCTGGTGGCATAGTGTGTGGCAACCTGAGGAGAGAGCCAGCAGAAGAGCACAATTGGGCGAAGTGGACTAAACTGATTTTGCTATTTTGAAGTAAATTTTAAGAAAATTTTTGTCATGTAGGATGCTGTGCTTGTACTTGTAGATGCTGTCAGCGAGAAAATTTAGGTAATAATTTTACTGTCAATGAAAAGCATTAAATGGCCAAAAATTGCGTTAAAACAGCACATATAGAATTTTATAGTTCCATGAGGCAGCATAGAATTCTAGGGTCAGCGCTAATCGGGATAGATCGATCCGCTTCGGTAGGGAGCAGACCGGTTGTAGTTATGTACGCTGGCAGTCCGTCAGTATCCAGAAACACAGGGTATGTTTAGGCTGAATTTTGGAGGAAGTTTGTCTATTAATGCACGAGTAAACATAAGCTGCGCCGCTTACCATCCTCTTTTGTCAAATGCAAATGCCAGTCCGGTGTTCACTGATCACAAATTTCATTTTTGTGTATAAGAACAGAAATTGGTACGTTTCATATTTCATACATTATAATTTGAAAACGTTCGTGAACACATGGGTGTTAAAGTACAGGGGCCTAATTGCATTCGCTAATGATGTTATGGAACAGAACAATATGGAATTGGATACGGCTATTGAAAGCCGAGTCTTGTTCTCTAACAACGTTTTGTACATGGTGTCAAAAGTGGATGGTTGGCGGCTCATCTTAAGTTTACTCTTACATAATTATTAGTCACATGACCATATTGGATATTTATATACTCTATGTAATAATAAAAGGTAAGACCTTGCGACTCAAGTGTGGTGAATAATTCGTTCATTTTTAATCAGATAAGCACTACCTTCTTGCTTCAAATTTCATGGGTAAGGTGCATGGTATATTTGTCCAAAAAGGGTATTTTTTCTCAGAAATTTGGTAATTTAAGGGTGACAAAAATTATGTTCGTTTTTACGAATAGGTTCTTATTTTTACATTGTTCTCGCATTATTGTGATTGATGATGACAATTGTAAAGTGTACCTACTCATATTGCTGTATTATTCTTTGCCAACCATTCAATTTTAAATCACTAATATCGCTGGTCGTATATAAATATTGCAGGTTCGCCAGTTGCTATTCGAAAATCACGCATGTCATATGTGAAGACTGGTATGCAGAAATTAAGTAAGTTATTGTTATGAAATGGTTTAGTTTCAAAGAAATCCATATACGAATGGTTTCAGGTTCATTACATCCGTAAGTATTTTATTTATTCAAGGCAGATTTCTTTTTTGCCATTTGCCTACCATGTCTTGGTTTTCTTAATGTTTGCGATGCTCAGCGTGTAAAATCTTATCAATTTTGTGAAATAAAGCGTATAACGGATGCAAAAAATTACTTGCATATAACTACCTACGATCCGAGACGTGAATATATCGAATTTATCCCTCTAAAATTATCATATAACGAGATCACTATTGTACCGCTGATCTGCTAATTTTTAGAATAGATTCTTTACTGTTAAGCTCAAGCATTGGAAGAGCAACACCATCATCCTGCGCGTGCCAAGTCGCCTCATATGAACAACGAGGAACCGATAGAGCTCGCACATTATCCACGCGGACAAATGCCGGAGCCAGGCCAGGTTCGTCCGATTGAAAGAGAAGATTTTCCCGCGCCGATCTACCCCTATGCAATTGAAGGTACATACATTCACAGACAAAAATAAGTGCACAAAAACAAAAGCGGAAAGCGAGCGAACGCTAGTTCTAACGAACTTTTGCGCGCGTGATAACAAATGTTTTGCGCCCGTTTATCAACGAACTTAAAGGCATACGGACACTCTTATGTTCCTTTATTAACAGTGTGTGTTGGTTTTTGTGCACTTGCTTTTGTCCGTTACTGTATATATGTGATATGTGTGTGATTTCACCACTGTTACCATAGATAATTATTTAGCATTTACGTAATAGTGAATAGTGATTTTGGGAGACCTTTAGACATTTTGTTTATTAACAGAGTAGCTATGTAATAGCTCTGGAAATGTTCGAAATAAATTATAATAAGTTACAGTTTCTTGCAAATATTTGAAATGGAGCAAGTGAAGTGGTTTGTCCGAAAAGATTTTTGTCTGTCTGTGTCAAAAAATATCACTGAATTGTTGAATTTTCACGAATTTATTATGTTCGACGCGTAGTCGTGGGTTCTGGAAGAGATATGGTCAGAGCATATCTATAGTCAGAGCGGTGTCACTGGAACCTTGATTATGTCCTTAGGAAAAGGAAAAGCTTAGTTCGTTGGGGGTGGAGCCCCCGACTTTAAAAAAGTGATGTTTTCGGGTTCGGCAGCCCCACGAGGGCTTAGTAATTAATGAAAGGCGTTACACTATATTATATATGTATCAGTATTGTTTATATTTTAGCGTGAAATAATAATGCGTGGAAATCGTTCTGCCAGTACACGTTATAATATTGTCCCACCCGGTGAAGTTCTTAATAATTTAAATTTTATTGACGAGCAAGTTACCGTTTTTGAAATTGGAATATTAACCAGAGATCAGGAAGCTTCTCTGAAAAGTGCTGCCAGATTTGGTTTAGTGGCAAATTATTTTCTTTGTTTGCATAATAGCTCCAATCGTGAATGGTGTTACTTGGCTGTTGATGCAGAAAAGAGCGATGGTTTCGTTTGGCACTGCCGAGCTTGCCAACGATCGTTTAGTGTTAGGATCAACTCGTTTTTCGACAATCACAAATTTTCGATGTCGCAAATATTGCGATTTTTATATTTTTGGTGTCAAATTATCCGTCCAATATTATTGCATATAAACCTGGTTTCGACTCAAATACGATAACTGATTGAAACAATTACTGCCAGGACATACCGGTGCTTTACCACAATCGGATGTGGCGACGCTGGCGTTTGAGTGTTGAACGATTGATCGTTGAAGATGAATCTTATTTTTTAAACGGAAATATAACCGTGGAAATGTAGTAACAGTTCATCATTGGGTGTTTGGGATTATCGAACGGGAAACGGGCCGTTTCCTTTTGTTTGCAGTTCTTAACCGCAGTGGAGAAACTCTAATAAATATACGTCGGTGCATTTTGCCAAATACAATCATTATGTCGAATCAACATGGTTCTTATGTCAGTGGTATACCAAACATTCCCGAGAATCCCTACGTTCGTCTTATAATTAATCATTCTGATGGTAATATACGGCAAGCCTCGCAAAGTATAAGCAACTAATATATTGACCATGATATCCTGATTGTGCTTTATTCATGTATTAAAAAAAGTTTACCAAAGAAGTCGATATACTTAGGTATTTCACTATTATTCGCTAGCTATTTACCTCCAAATCTCAAAAGTTCCGCAGTGGTTCACGAGCTACAGAAATAACCCCTTGAATACATTGCGAAAACCAATATCCTACGACAAACGTAGGGACACACAATGGTCAAAAGGTAAATACACGACGGTACATGTGTAGATAGTGAAAGGAAAACATACAGGAGATACAGTATCAGATTACAATTATTATATGGCTATACAACAGTAAATGTACGATTATCCTTAACAAATAAGTCGAATTCCACCAGGTCTAAAACTCAGTCAATTCATACTAGATCAGATACACACTCACACGTACTAACCCATGGGGAAGGGTTCATGAGTTTGGTTAAAAACAGCGATTTTACTTTAATTTCTATAACGGGCTCAATCCTGGGGTTCAATAATGTTTGTCATCATGCTGTGGTAAGGGTTAATCTACAGGTTAACGATCCAACATGGACTGTTACGCCTGTGTAATGCGCCACTGATCTTAGATATGTAGCACTTGACAATATGGTTGTCACTCCCTGATAACTTGCTCAAAGAAAATCGTTCGGGTTCACTTGACATGCGTTGCTTTAAAGCAAAATTTTATTAGCTTTAATACTTTTGAAATATGGAACAAGCTACTCGTGCGAAAACCGGTGGCTCGAAAAGAAACACTTCAAGTGAGTACTAAATGATTTCACTCAACGTTTTCACTGTCGCTATAGTACATTAACCGTTGCGCTACATTTTTGTTTCAGAGCTACGCCGTCGGCTCTCTAGCAGCGACATTGACCTTGAAGACGAAAATGGTGACAAAACTGGGCGAGGTGAAAAACTGCAAAAGCAAGGCGAACGTCTTAAAGTGATCGCTGTTGATTCGTCAATGGCTCAAATTTTCGCAACACATGTCGAGGTAGGATAGGTTTAGTGCTTCTAAATTATTTTGGAGTATAATCTTTGCGTTAAGACTTTGTCGCCTGAGACACTTCTGGTATTTTGGAATAATTTTGAAGCAAGTATAAATTGCGGCATTATTGGGATAATACATAGCAACAATTTATCGAGCGAATTTTGGTTTTTTATGTTGCAAATTTACAAAGAATAGTAATTTCGCGACGTGCTTGTGCCAAATTGGTGTAAAAACGTGTTGTAACTACAGTATAATTCTTGCATGATGACAGAATTTGGCGTCTGAATGTGTACTAGCATAGTGCGGGCAATTTCAATGTGTGGTTCTATTTAAGGAGCGCATTAAACTGGTAAAAAGTGGCGGGCCGGTCGATCCTCGCTCGAAATCTCGAACGGCCAACGCTAAAACTGATCCCGTACATCGATGTCGCTATGAATCTCCAATTAATGCATGTAAGTCTTTGCAAAACATGTCTTTTCAGCTAGCCAGATAAAATAATATATCTTTACTACATGTTTTTTTTATTTCATAGTCTGTGATTAGTGATAATTTCAGATTGTATGTAGTTGTTCTGTAATAACTGCTGCTGGAAGAGCCTGACACGGTTTTCGAACGCTGAAAATTGTAAACCGCTCTAAATTGCAACCTAGGCATTTGCGGATATGGTGGCTAGGATGTAGAGATTGCGCTGCGATGCGTTTCGATAAGTTATTGATTTTCTGAATCCAATATTTGCTAATATAACACTCTAAAATAGTTTGAGAAATGCTGCAAAAACTTTTCCGTTATGTGTAAAACCAGTTTTAGCCTTATTTCATCAATATTATTTTTTAAAATCAGATTGACATATTTTAGAAACAAAACCATTTTTTGTATAAACTGGAGACCTGGTGAAGCAAATAAATTTGCCAGGATGCATTGATCAAGGGGTAGCCAAAATTCATCCGGATATATGAATTGAGGGACACTCTTTTGTAACAGGGAACCCGAAGAATGTCAGTGGATCTCATAGGTACCCGTACCCTTCAATTTTGAGAAGTTAGTGTTGGATATTTGGTAGATTGAACTATATTGGTAATAAAATTTCGTACTCAGAAAACATTAAGTATATAGTTCTGAGACATACAAATAGTGTGTTCAACGTGCTGGAACGTTTTTCAACTGACTGTCCGTGAGCAGGATACTTTTCTCTGAATTATTTCGCATAGCATGGTAACATTGTTGCCAACAAACGGTAAAACCTGGAATACACGGGATGTTGAATTACATGAGGAATGGGATATTTTATTGAATTACATGAGGAATGGGATATTTGATATCAAGAACGAGATATCGCTAAGAAAACGGAGAAATTTATCGTCGAACATTGCAAAGCAATTATTATGTTTATCCGCAGTTCTACTGCTGAGAGATAAATACGATCAAAATCTTTTGATGGCGCAGTACAAATTGCTATAAACTTTAGTACTAAAATCCATCTTGACATATTTTCAAATTGAAGGGTTGAGAGTAAGAAAATGGTTTGCGACATTTTGGCAAAAATTGAGTTATTAACACTAGGTGGTTCAAAAAATTGCGCTCTTTCCGAAAAACTAAGTGGTTTGCGAATAGGATACGTATTAATGAAGTTATGGACAATCAAAAAGTGGTTTGTACTCGATTTTAAGGCATCTCGGCTGTAAAAAAATGGTATGAGCGCAAACCACTTTTCTGTAGCCGAAGGTTAAGAAAAATTTAATGGTATGTACTTATGACGGGTTAATAATGCGTCTGAAAATTCAGATTTGTGAACGCATAAGCGTCTAGAACCCTCATGAACCAATATCATTTACGCCCTGATACGACCCTGCAGCGCTAAACAGCAGTCCGCGCAACAACTTCCTATAAATAACATTACAATATTCGATGACCGTTAATGTCAGAATCTGTGACTTATTTATCCGACACAGTTATAGGTAAAATCGTTCTGTTTTTAGATTGGTTTTAGCTTTCGTTTTGTTTTAGATGTTTCTTAGACAGGGTTGCTAGTAGTAGAAGTTGTAGTAAAGATATCGCTAATAGTAACAGTAGTAGAAGTACTAATTGAATCTGTGTCTTATGTACTGTAATTCATTATAATAACCGTAATAGTTTTTTAAAAAATTGTAACGATGCGCGGTAAGCGAAAACGCCAAGTTTTAACAGAAACTAGTAATGTGTACAGTCCAGAGATTGACGATTGGGTCTGGATAAAGTACGGTAATAGGTTTTGGCCCGCGGTTATAGTTAACCCAACTGCTGCGCCAAAGTTTAAACATGGGAAACTGTATGTTTGGTGGTTCGGCACTCGTTATTCGCATGAACCAGCTAATACGACTTGTATTCCATTTGATAACTGCGAACTTTCGAAATTATTAACTGTAACTGAGAAGACGCCTAAGCGGTATGTTGATGCCATTCAGCATTTGTTGGAATATAGTCGACTTAATCACTACGACATGTTCAAATTGGCGAGCATCGCTATCGACGTTAAAGCAGTTGTGGACGGCATGGTAGTAAAGGCAATTTCAAGCGCTGTCCAAGATATATCGCGTTCTGATCAGAATACACTGAAGTAAGCCCAGCCGCTTTGTTATGTATATATACATATAATTTTATATACATTAATACACAAACAATAACTAGGAGCAGCAGAAGGATTAAGCACCACGAGTCGAACCAGGGTTACTTCATGCTGTGTTGCCGATATATTTGGTACTTAGTCTTTTCGGTGACGCTAAAAAGCAATAATACAACAAACCCCGTGATGTGCTCATACTGTAAAAATTTATGCATCATAAATGACTATTACCTTTACAATATATTTCAGGTTGCCCGGTGCATCATAATGGTGGAGCGAACCAAGTCGAATAAGGGAACACCGTGTTATGCATCACCATGATGTCTTCTGTATAACTTTAATTTAATAATACACACAATTTTCACATTTTAGGCAGACGGAACCTGTTGATGCGGCAGATGTCGACAATCCGACGCCGAATCTCAGCTTTTTATCGTCAGTCGATGTGTGTGTCGATCAACGTTTGCTAGCATGTCCAGCTATAGAGAGCATGTGTTCGCCAGCGACCAGGGTATCAACAAGCAGACCTCGCTTCATGCCGTGTCCCCGCAAGGTAGTTCCATACAGCGACGACGATGTTTCTGATCCCAGCAATACTAGTAGCAAATACGAGCCTAGTAGCGGCGAATACAGTGATACGACGGAAAGTGACAGCAGGTCCAGCAACACGGAATCAGACAGCGCACCTGAACTCGTTCAAAACGAGCCGGAGTTGCAGCAAAACAACGAGGAGCCGCAGCCGCCAAACAGTAAGAAGTCACGTCGCCGTGCACGACATCCAGAAAATTGGAAGGTGAATATTCGAAAAGCAGCGGTAAATGCCGGAATGGCGAGAACGACCGCGTGTGGAAAGCTTCTACCAGCTAAACGACCGTTCCTGCATAAATCACTATGCCGAAATGACAAGAAAAATCAAAAGAAGCGAGATAACTGTCGATGGGAATGCACGAATAAAATTAGCGACGAAGAACGAGCCGAACTTTTTAAACATTATTATAATTTGCCTTCAAGGGCGGAAAAGCGCCAGTACATCAATAGCTGCGTCAAACCTGAAAAAATAAAACGGCACGTTACTGGAGCAAAGAAGAAGCACAAGACGTCGTATCAATATTTCGTTACATGCAACAACGTCACCAAACGCGTTTGCAAATTAGCACTGTGCAGAATCTTTCAAATAAGCGCGACGATGATCGACAATTTGCGACCAAGTCCTGGACAGGCTGTCGGTCTGCCAGAATTTATGTCAGGCAAACATAGCAACCGTCCTACAAAAATTCCTGACAGTATCCGAGCTGCTGTTCTGGCTCACATTGATTCGTTCCCCGTGGAACGGTCTCATTATTCACGAGCCTGCAACCCGAACCGGTTGTATCTGTCGCCAATATTGACAATAAGAAAAATGCACCAACTGTATGTTAAAAAATGTAATAATAATAATACAAAGTCGGTAAACGAGAAATATTACCGGGACGTGTTCTGTACAGAACGAAATCTGGGATTTGGAACTCCAGCCAGTGACACTTGCGCCGTTTGTGACGCAGCTGGAGCCGATCAGAATGACCACATGGCGAATGTAAAACAGGCTGCAGAAACAATGGCATCCGATAAAAGCGAAGCCGTGTTGAAGCGTAATTTGCTCTATGTCACGTTCGACTTGCAGAAGACTCTGCCGCTGCCAAAGTTAAGTGTCGGAATTGCCTTTTACTTGCGGCAGTTGTGGTATTATAACTTTGGGATTCACGCTGTGAGTAGTGAAACAGGAAAGTCTGGCCACGGAAGTATGTTTTCGTGGACGGAAAACCAGTTCGGTCGCGGGAGCGGGGAAATCGGTTCCTGTTTGCTTGTTTTCTTCGAAAACCAAGCATTAGATAAGGATCACTTAATTGCTTGGTCTGATTCTTGCGGAGGCCAGAATAAAAATAATACAATAATGAGTCTTTGGCAGTACTTAATTTTGATTGGGGGGTTTAAACTCATAGAGCATAAGTTTCCCGAGGTTGGGCATACCTGGTTAGATTCGGACCGTGATTTCGGGATTATTGAACTGGCTGTAAAGAAACACCAAACTGTAATGACGCCCGAGAACTATTCTGACATTATCCGCACTGCTTGTCGAGTAAATCCATACTCTGTCAAGGATATGACTCACGGTATGATCGATGTTAAACGCTTGCCACAGCGCCTTAATCTGGTCATGCGCACTAGAAACGAAAAAGGGGATAAAATTTCAATGCGAGGCATTCGTTGGTTTCGTATTGAACGATTCGGGGAATACTCATACCGGTATTCGTTTGATGACAGTGAGGAGTGGAAAACGGTAAAATTGTTACGTAAAAGGGGAGAAATGCCGGAATCGAGCGACGACATATTAGATGGGCTGCAAGTTTCACCAGGTCGGGATATAAAAACGTCTAAATTTAATGACTTGCAAAAGCAAATTCCATTTGTTTCTAGGGAGGCACGAGCGTTTTATTCAAGCCTAAGTCATTGTGATGTTGGTAGTTCCTGAACTGCTTGGCGTATTGCTCTGGAAAGCTTATTTCTAATGCGGTTTTTCAATCTCTCTATTTTGTTTTTGCTATGTTTACAACAAAATCCGCGCTACGCCTAGCACTGCTCTGCGACAGCAATTAATCAGTTTTGAATAGTTTTGTAAATACATTTACGTTTTTGTAAATGGTTTAAAATTCCAAAAACATCGAATTAGATAAAAACGTTGAATTAGATACTGTGGAGCATTTATGCATTGATTAAGGCTTCTAAGTGTCACGACAATATAGAAATCACTAGGTCTAAAGCGTTGTTTTGAATCTCGTTAGTATTGGGCTATAGCATCATTCATTCAGACACGGCAGTCATTCATTCTGGCTAAAGAATCTTGGCATGGAATTTTTGAGCCTTAGCTACTTCAAGGCAGTGCCGTTGGCGAATATAGTTCTCTTGTCTGACTTTGTTTTTGCCAGTGTATTATCGTTGTTGTTAGTAAACGTTCTTGAATACCGGCTATGGTGTACATTTTTAAGCTGAACAAAGCGCATAAATTCACAAATCATTTTTTTACAGCTGGGCATATAGTGAATTTCTTGAAATCAAAAAATGGTATGAGACAAAATCCCTCTGCAGTGGTTATGTGTATGCACTTGAAAATATTAACATATGTTAATATAAGGGCTTAGGTGTTGCCGTTTGATTGCTAAGAAAGGGCCTGCAGTAAATCATATCTTTCAAAAAATCGAGAACAAAAAATGTTTTATGCCATTATCTCAAAACTGAGTTTGTGTTGCAAACCATTTTCTTACTCTCAACCCTTCAATTGTACGCATAAGGTTAGAGGGGTCTTTATTTTAACACTTGAGTAATTATATCATGATGAACAGTAACAACATTGTGCGAAAAACGGGAAATTTGATCTGGAAACGGGTGCAAAACGACGAGAAATTGGCAGCCGAAAAATTGTGGCAACCCTGGAAGAAGTTCTCTTCTTCTCATTAAAACTTTGGTTTGGTGGTTTTAGCACCGTCACGTTATTTGAACCGTGTGAAGCCGTGGCAATACTGGAACGACGATCGACAGCGTTCAGCTATGACTGCTATTCCATATAGTCAAGGTATAAAAACGTTAAAAATATTGCTGATTGAAATTAAATTATTGTCAGATTATCAAAGCACATCGAATACACTAATTATGTGGTTTGTTGATGCAAGTAATAGTTGATGGTAACTTCTTGATAAGAGTTAGTATGACATAACGACATAATTCGTTTCGACCTTATACACCATGGTTTTAGGGGGTTAACCCCTCTCACTTTTGAGAGGGTCTCAATGGTACAGTGGACAAAAATTTGTACAGGCTGCGCAGTTTTTGTTTGGGTAGGGATGTCGTTGAACCCCTCTCGTAACTAGATTGAATGTCGAGGAAAATTATATTTTCCGAACGACCCCTCCAAAACTGGGATGGAGTGTGTCGGAACAAATTTTTGTCTATGCTATCATGATACTCACTCAAAATTGAGGGGAGTAACCCGGCTAAGACCGAGGGGGGTAAGATCGAAATGGATCGCGTCATGGTCTACGTGATTATATGGTGATATTGAGATTTATCATACTTTTCTTTATAAACCAACGTCAGCGCTCTTGGTGTAAGTTTGTTTAAATTTTCTCCAATTAAAAACACACGCTTATATTAAATGTCTAAACTGTTTCACCATGCAGTAACAGCAATAAATTTTCACGTCGTTCCAGGTCGAGGTGGCAAGTCTAGTGCTAAAACTGTCCGTTTAAGCCACAAATTTAGCATACATGTCATTATCTAGTTGCATTCATATATTATTTGACATTAGCAGATCAAATCATATCATCGTAATGCTTCGGTTACTATTTTAAAAGTTATGATTGCCCCATATCTACTTATCTACTAACTGTCGATTAAGTAACCTGTTAAAAATGTGACAACGCGTTGCTAAAAATTCTCATTTCAGTAGGCCACGCTTGATTTTACTCAAGATTATTTATTATCAATAATTGAAAAATAAAGCTGCTTTTTATTCATATTATTTTTTTACATCACCTCAAAATACCTGGAGTTGATGGAGGCCGTCAGAATGCTGGGGCGTCTGTGGAGACGGGGCCAGCGATTTAACTTCATATTTGACAGTATTTTATCAACCGATATTAATTATATTTTGTGTGCCTACGTATTATTTTGTAGTTCCAAAACCTGGTTATGGTCTAGCGCCGAAAGCCTCAACACTGCCTGGTTCGACGTATCATCACGATAGATATTACTTGGCAAGTATTTATTCCTAAAATTACATTTATACCTTTTTAACTTGAATTTTATCGTTCTTAAACATAATACAATTTTATAATTCCCCGAACAAAGGATTTAGGATGTCTCTACAAATTTTTTCAAACATATGTTTCGAACAATGTTTTGTCAATATTTTTCATTTAACGATCAAATGTTATATTTAGCAAACCTAACAATTCAAACTGTCGAAAACTGTTGGAACACATTCGAACAGTTTAATTTTAGAACGAACATCGAACAAGTCTCGAATGAGGAACAACAATCGTTTTCGGTACGGACTGCATGCTTAATGCTGTTTTATGTAAAATAGAATGTACGTATTCTACGCGGCACTACTTTGAGATCCCCAGAGAGCTTGGCTCCGTCGCCTGCTCGCAGGCCAAGGAGGTCATACCGCTATTCCCTATCTTGATCCAATTTGGAAGTTTGTTTGATTGCTGCTAAAATACATCGTTGGATTTATTCTGCGACAATGTTACAAGTTAATTTATAACCACTTTGGCCCCCACCAGGGTCTGACAATTCCTGGACGTTTTGCGTCGTATTGCTCTGCTACAAAATCAGCGAGTGCGTGGTTCTCCGATTTTCATGCAGTATTGGACCTTTGGAGCTCTCGTATTCATGACCATAATCACACTCCTTTATTCGACATTCTTAACGAAACACGCTGATGGTTGTGATCTTTTGACGCCAAGCCCAAACACTGTTCGTCCATTGCTGCATTGTTTTCAAACCTCCTTGATACATATCGCTTCAAAGGGCATAACCATCAACAAAGGGATACGGGAAATTTCTTCAATGTTTATTGATAATTAAATCCGATACGCACAGTGTCAAAACTAACATGGTAACATTTAAAACACTTGAGAACATTAATACGTAAAATGGTAATGGTCAAGCAAGGTCACAATATCGAGATAAATCAATCAGTGGACCTAAGCCATCCTAAATGAACATAAATAGCTGTGAGTTGAGTCAGAAATGCTCGAAACTCACAAACACTCAGTTAACGGCTGCGTTTACTCTACTAATCATTGGACATATAAGGCGAATACGCTAAGGACACAGACTGATTGATGTCGAAATCCAACTGATTGCTCATTGCCAATAGGCCGATTCCGTAGGCCAGCTGTTAGGTCAGCAAAATCGCTGTGTTTTAAATCCTTTAATTCGTTTCTCATGAAAACCCTACATTTATGCCTTTCTCCCCCCCCCCTCCCCAATTTTAATTACCTGAAGCTGGCCTGTCCACAGCCCTCCGAAAAGTGGGGGGGGAACTTCGGGGGCCCAATGTTCATTCTCGGGGAAAATTTCAAAGTGTGGGGGGTAAATTTTGCTTAAAAATACAACATATTTCCATATTTTCATGTATTTTTACTACTGTGAACGCACTTTTTCAAGCTAAAAAACAATATTTAGCATTATAAATAGTGGTAATTAATGTTTAAAAAACAATTTGCAAACAAAGTACATAAATTTTCAGACAAAAAATTTTTGAAATTAGTTTAACATGGGGGATTTGGAAAGTGGGGGGGGGCGTCCCCCCACCACCACTCCCCACTGTGGACAGGCCATTGAAGCATATTATTTGTTTAATATTAAATTTTATAAATTTAATTATATAATTATTACCTAAATGTATTTAATTAATGTGTTACCAGTAATAATAGTTGTGTAGTATTTTATTCCATAAGTAAAGCACTCACAAGTATTTATATACATATATAGACATACTTCCTAGTTACTTTATTATATATTATTTTATATTAAAATAATATGATAATAGTATTACTTTATATAAACACCGGCACATAAAGTCTGGCACAATTATTATCTGCTAATAATACATCTTAATGACGCAATAACTGATCAATAAGTCATACAATTCCGGCAGTAATCAGTAATCTATAGATTTATAACGATAATTAATTCACGCAATTACGATAATGATTATCAAATCATACATGGCAATAATTGGTACATTAACAACAATATTCACAAATGTATACATCTACAGTCATGATTCGTATGTTTACTGCGATAATCATTAATTCATACGTTTACAGTAATAATTCGTACAATTTCGGCACTAATTAAATTACAGTATAAATCATTGCTGTATACATTTACTACGATAATTCAGACACTTTCTTAAAAAATTTATGCAAATAGACGCAGTTAAACTTTACGAATACAACATATTACAATCTTGAATCTAACGGGATCAAATGTTATCGGACACACGCGCTGTGTTATGGGGCCGTGACCTCTTACTTTTCCCTGAAATTTATGTGTTTGGTTAGATTGCGATAGTAGCCATGATTTTTGAGTTGGGTAATGTTTCCCATTATACTGTAGTAGTAATTAATCTAACGCGAGTATTGCCTTTATTTATCTTATTTGCTTAGCTATTGTTAACAGAGAAGTGAGATTCAGCATCCACAAGAATGATCTCTACTATTTCGATGTTCGCCCCTTCCTTGGTCGCCTTTTCGTTCGCTCGCTAGAAAAGCGATATTCATTTCCAGCGCGTGCTAGTATGTAGCTCTTTACCAGACATAAAGTGACGTTGGCCCCGTTATTACTTTTTAGAACGCGTTTACTACTTTGTTTTGCAATGCTTTGTGTACAAGTTAGTTTGTTGATGCTGTTGTATTGTTATTCTAAAAATAGTGATTGCGAAATAAATATGAACTGGCTTCTTCATTCGCTGAAAATTTTCTCATGAAGCATCAACCAGGGGTCCCCTGGTTTGGAATTGGGGCGCCGGATTTTGCCAGGAAGCGTGAACTGTGGCCGAAATTTCAAAATTTATTATTGTTCAGAGAAAAATGGTTAAATTAGACTCAGAAACGGAGCAAAAATGTCTTTATTGAGGTTATAACCAACAACTTCGCAGCCAATATTTGCTAAAATTAATCAAATTTTTTTTTACTTTCGAAAGAGTTTTATAGAATTTTTTTCAAATTTTTTATGTCATCTTGGAGATGTTTTTACCGGGGGGGGCTAAAAACTTTGGGTAGCATTTTGCATGGGGGAGGGGCCAAAATTTTGCCACGGGGCCTCAACCGGATCCCCGTTTTTTGCCACCTTTCCACTTTAGAGAAGCCAGATAAAAAATCTTGTCTGCCAATATATATATTTTTAGGACATATCGTATGACTCGGAGCCTAGTCGAAGCACTGAACAGCTGTCCGACCGTAAGTTTTAATTTGCGATTACTTATGTTAATACATTTCGTTTGAGCGTTAATGCTAAGAGGCCGAGGGTTTTTAATAAATTTTAGAACTTCAACTTATTTCTACTGTGGTATTATAATCTATTCTATTGAAATATATTTTAAGTTTTAGAGCAATATCTTTTGGAATGATGGTGTTTTTAACGTTTTGTGCGTACATCCACGGATTGTAGAAAAAACTGAACTTTAGGCTAATTTAACAGTTCTTGGCATTTTGTAAAGAGCCATTTTTGTATTTGAAATCAAATTCATGTGTCCTATGTCACGTAAAATTATTAGGTGGAAAATGTTTGTTTCTGCCAAAGACTAACGGATTTGGTTTACGATATAGTCATCATAGAATGTCAGATTTGTTAGTATCTCGACAATAATTATGTTACGCTAAACTATTCAAGATTGAAGATGTTTTTGTGGAGGACAAAAAACAAAAATCTAGTTCAATACGTTTTTGTCGTGTTTCACTGACTATATCTTATGAATTTCACGGAGATATCTACTGAGATGATAGTGTTTTTTATTTTTTGTGAGTACATTATGCCATAATATTTGTAAAATAGTGCATTTTAGCCTATTTTTCAGTTTTTGGTGTCGTACAAGGTGTCATGAGACTTTAGTGTTATGAGACTATATTTATGTATCCTATGTCATGTGAACTGATAAACATGATAGCTTAAAATGGTTGTTGTGGGTGAGAACAGTGACATTAGCTGCTGGTATAGTAATTATAGGTCATCAAAATTGTCATTTTGTGCCCCAAAAGTGTCCTTTTGACTTGTTATAGTGTTATAAGACCATAATATTTATGTATTGCATTCTGTTTTATTCTGTGTCAAGTAAAGTAATAAAAATAACTGAGAACGGTTGTGGTGAGCGGGAATAGTGACTTTGGTTGTCGATATAATAATCATAGACCATTAACGTTGTCATTTTGTGCCCCAAAAGCGTCAGTTTGACCTGTTTTGGTGTTATGAAATAATATTTATGTATCCTATACAGATTGCTGAAGAATGGATGTTGTGGGTGGGAACAGTGATTTTGGCTGCTAAGTAGTCATACATTATCATAATTGCCATTTTGGGTCCCAAATTTGTCAGTTTGAGCCGTTTTGTGTTATAAGACCATATTTATTTATCCTATGTCATGTAAATTTATACAGATAGCGGAAAAATGGTTGTGGGTGGCAATAGCGTTAGATATATCAATATTATAGATCATCAAAATTGCCATTTTATGTCCCAAAAGAATCTTATAAGGATTATCCTCAAAAGGATTTATATATCTATTGTCACGTAAAATGGTATAGATAGCTAAAAATTGGTTATAATGGAAGGAAATAGTGGCTTTGGGTGTCAATATAATAATCACCGATTGTGAAAATTGCCATTTTTGAACCGTTTTTGTATTATAATAATAATTTATGTATGATATATATATCATGTAAATTTATACAGATCGCTAAAAATGGTTGTGGGTGGGAATAGGGACTTTGGCTACTAACATTGTAAATATAGATCACTAAAATTGCCATTTTATGCCCCAAAGGTGTAGTTGGTTTGAGCCGCTTTGGTTTTTTGACACCATATTTATGTATACTATATCATATAAATTGATGTAGATAGGTGAAAAAACGTTATGTTAAAACTTGAATGCAGTAACTCTTAAGATAAAGGTCTACTTGCAATTTTTGTGAAAAAAATGAGGTTGACTAAAGAAAAACAATGCACTTGGCGGGAAAGGAAAACGAAACCCTTGAGGGTTGTGGGAAAAATGCTTCTTCTACTGCTATACTGGAAAAATGCTATTTTTTATTGGTTTATTACTATAGTAGTGATTAATCCGAATTTATTACCTCAGTCAGGGAAGGAATGCCTTCTTAATAACTTTTTGTTACATTGAGAATATACTTAACATGGGTTATAACCAGGAATCTAACGATGTTTAGTTTTCTGTTGTACAACGGAAAACAAAGGTTTGGCGCTGATTTTTTATAACAGAGTTTAATGTAGATAATGTGATTAATAAACTACTGTTTCTGGGTGCGAATGAATGCAATTCATTCCGCTAAACTAACCAGAAAAAAGATGGATTATTGGTCGGACCGTCTTCTTATCAAATTTAATTTTTGTGTGAGAATATTTATTAGGAGGCAACGATATCTTGATCAAATATCAACCAAATTAGGGTGATCTAATCAATAAAATTGTCTATTTGCTGTTGAAATGTTTCCTTTAGTTAACGATGTAGTAATCATTATAGGCACACAGCATTGTCCCTATCATGTGTTTTATGCCTACCTATACTGGCGCATTTTTAAATGAAGTTATTTGAAATTTTTGTTTAAAACCGGCGATTAATTTCCTTTGGAGATATGATTTTTTAAGAAGTACAGTTCGATATCAGAAGTACAGTTTTATCATGTCGTACCAGGAAGCACAAGAATTACTGCACGAACAAAATGCTTTAAATTCAAGAAAAATTTGAGAACACGGCTTTAAATAAATATAGATTTATTTATGAAGCCGAGTCAGATTCTTTAAACTCAATGACTGGCGTATGGAATATGCACGTGCATATTACCATTATTCCGCTCCCCTTCTTATTTCAACTTAATTTTTGGTTTACAGTATAGATAAATATAGCAAAAATATATAAACTACTCATTTGCATTACTAAATAATTTGTTACCTAGCTACCTATATAGCTTGCTGCGTGTATTCCCAGTAGCTTGGATCTGTTCAAATATACGACAGTGTGTCAGCCGTAGGGGTCGTACTACGTCCGTTGATGTAGGGAGACTAGGGTCGGTCGGCGAGAAGCGAGGTCCTTAAGTAGTTGGGTCTCAGGGAGAGGTGAGATTTTGAAATTTACAGGAATTCAAAATTTATCCAACTTTGGTAAAGTGTCACTAATTTTTCCAATTGGCGATGAATTTTTTCCTAATTTCCACTATTTTTACCATTTACAGCACTGAGGCATGTGGGGGGGAGCACTGAGGCATGTGGGCCCTTCAGGTGGGGTAGATTTGGCTTGAGGGTTCTGATGTTTATGGGGAAACTGCCAAACCTCCATCGGCATCTATGGTTTTAGTAAATACGTTGTATTTCTATAATTATATATACCAACAAATTTCAGTTCTTGTTTTTTGGAGACAAATTCAAACACTCATCTGTTCGAGCGATTCAAAAACGAAACATATGGTGCGGAACCTTGGGGGGTGTCTGCGAGTACTGTGGAACTCGCCGTTCAAATATTTGGGGAGGGGGGTCCTGACCTCCGGGAACCCACATGGATTTACGCCTATGTATCAGAAGTTATAGTTATTATTAATTTTGATGATTTAGAAACAAGATTATTAAGAGCCTACGACAGTGTTTCTGACACACTAAGCTCGGCTCTCGCTAGATATTATAGCAGATACGGCTCGGGTCTCATGCTATTGCTTGCGATGGTAGGATGGTTTTGTTCCTGTGAGCGCTAATGTGGGTTAGTGTACGTTGTATACTTACGATGTATACTGTATTAACAGGGCCTGCACAAGCATGTCAGTGACAACTCCCAACTATGGTGTGAGTGGTCACCCCAAACTGACTTTAATACCCACATGATTGGGTCCCGCCCAACTGTACTGTTATTCACTCCCAGTGGCGCCCACCTACCGTGACGACGCCTCAGTCCGTTGTATTTCATTTTCTGGAAACAAATTCAAACACTAGTCTGAAAGCAATATTTTGAAAAAAATTAGAATATGTGAGTGGTACGACCAGTCCCTCTGGGAATAACGGTTGCAAACTTGGAAACACTGAAGTCGTAACTGGTTGTTGTCGAGGTGATTTTACACGCTATTAAACAGAAAAAAATTCTATTTTGTGAGAGATCCTTTGACATGTAAGTGCTCCCAAATGAGGGGTACTGGGGCCCAAAGCGCTGGCTCTGCGTATAAAATGTTAGAGATTAAAACGAGCTAGATTTCTTAAGCTCTGACTTGGCTTGGCTCTTCTTGATCCATTCTCTGCTCAGATCGGTTCGCCATGTGAACGGGATCAGCTGTGCTCCGCTCTTCATGAATCGTGTTCGGCTCTGCTTGAATCTTCTGATAGTATGCGAGCATCGCCTGTTACGCTCCAAATATTAATAAAAGTTTGCGATTTTCTAACATTACAAAGAATACATAAAACATACCACCCAGCAAAGAGTTATATAGAGATGCACTTTGAGCTTTATTAGTGCCAAACTGGTGTAATTTGGGTCATCCTTGCTTTGGCAGAGTAATGTATGTGGTATGCAGCAGCTGTTATAATCATGTTTGTTCTTTTAAATGGCTTTTCTAGACACACTAAGCTTGGCTGTCACAGATATGTTAAGCTATCATGGCTCGACTCGTCAGATATATAAGGGCAAGCTCTGCTCAGCTCTGGAGCCGAACAAAGTCTACCGCCCAAATTTTATCTGTACCTGTATTACATTTTGTGTTTATGATTTATCTGTAAAACTATCTGACGCCAAACAGAGCAATTTCTTAACAAATGGTTGTCTTTCGATATCAACTGACCGAAGTTTCATCATCACTTTGGCACCCTAATTTAAGCCTGATTTCACGCCAAACGGAGCAATTTCTTAACAAATGGTTGTTTTCAATGTCAACTGTCCCAAGTTTTATCACACTTTGCACCCTATTTTAACCACGATTTCACGCCAAACGGAGCAATTTCTTAACAAATGGTTGTCTTCAATATCAACCGACCTAAGTTTCATCATCACTTTGCACCCTAATTTAATCCTGATTTCACGCCAAAGGGAGCAATTTCTTAACAGATGGTTGTCTTCAATATCAACCGACCTAAGTTTCATCATCACTTTGCACCCTAACCCTGATTCAGAAGTGTATCTTTCGTAGCTTCTTTTAGTATTAACATATATTTTAAAAATAAAGTCGATTTGTTAAACTTTGGAAGCTAGCCTGTGATATATATTTCATTTAATACTTTCCTCAATCCATACTTCGACCGTCGGAATATGTTTTGTGGCTATTCTAATGTTTACATTTTGAAAAAAAATTTGTGCTTGTTTAACTTGTGCTATATGTCGCGTCGTAAATAAAATTTTATAGCCAGTTCAATAACAGTTGTTATCTTCAAGCTTAACATACTCTCACTCATCAAACATGGTTATAATCTCTGATTATGTGCATAGAAACATTATACCCTTGAAAAATTACAAATTATAATGATCTACAAGATAACAATGCTACGATGTAACATTTAAAATGCATATGTTTTTTCATGTAAATGTTCGGACAAGGTTTCAACAATTTAAGTTAATGTTCACTACTTGTTTCGAAACACGTTTTCATGCAAATACTGCTGTCATACCACACTTTTTCAAAATTTAAACATTAGAATAGCCACAAAACATATTCTGACTGTCGCAGAATGTATTGGGGAAAGTATTAAATGAAATATATGTATCACAGGCTAGCTTCCAAAGTTTAACAAGCCGACTTTATTTTTAAAATACATGTTAATACTAAAAGAAGCTATGCGTTAAGATACGATTATGGAATGGATTTTGCTGATACTACCTGTATAATACAGGCTCGCCCACTATATTAAAAAACTAACACGGGTTACATTGAAGTGTCGAAATTTTAATGCCGATATGTATTTGTTCACCCAAAATAATAATTTTTTTCGTTTCTTATGCGAAAATTATTGACGGAGGCAAGACGAGCCACCGAAGGTGGCGAGTCGCAGCGGGAGGCGTACATTTAACTTTATATATATCAATATACTAGACGCAAAATTTCAATTTTCTCTGTGACTTTTTTTGTTTGTCACAGACAGGTCTGCAGGTTGAACGCCTGGGCCGATTTTAGAAATTTTTTTTCTTCGTGTTGCATATTCTCTTGCGGAGTGCCCTTTCATTGAGCACTTTTTTCTACGAAAATTGCTTTGTACTCAAAATTAAGCAAATGTTGCTCAAACTTAGGGATTTTTGCCATTTTTTCAGCTTTTTCACCGCATCTCGACAACCGTTCGTGTTATTTCGGCGATTTTTTTACATAAAATGTATTTTCACGTTTTCTAAACAGCTGTATATAGCTGATTGACGTATTTCATCTCTTTCCTTAAAAATTAAGCAAAATTTCGTTACATGTCTAACGCTTTATGTAACACTCTTAAAATACAGGAAACTAACATATATTACAATTCGCGCTTTTTATCACGCGGCGGGTTGTAAGCATAGATCATAGTAACTTGATCACATAAAAAGAGATATTTTTCACATTGAGCCTATAACGCTGCTACTCAAACACAACAGAAAACACTCAAATAGTCAAAATACATCCATAGTCGAATTCGAACATATTACAGAATAAATCATCAAAATTCTCAGGGAAAATTCGAAGAGAGTTAGCTACTCGATAAAGATATACAAACTGACCAAAAAGAGAAATTCCACAAGCTTATGCACGATTCACGCCGAACCACCATGCCTCCGTCACCCACTACGGACTAATAAAATGAAAAGAAAAAAATCAGCAAAATAGATGTCTAGATTTTTACCAATATCAAAAATCAAAAATAATTTCCATATTCAATATAACACAAATCTTGAGCATATACGCTCTTATAGCTAAATCCTATATAAAAATGCCATTTAAAATATTTAAAAACCCACCGATAATTCCCTACCACTGCCATTATTATGATATACTAAGATAAAACAGACCCTAAAACGGCTAATACTTTAGGCATACTTCGGCTATTCTAATCTTAATTTTAAAAAATCTTATACAGCACCACATAAAACTCAAACAATAAACATAACTAAAAATAAAAAACCAAAAAAAAAAACCCACCAAACCCCATGGGCATATGTTTTGTGGCTACTCTAATGATTACATTTTGAAAAAATCTTGTATGACAGCACCATTTGCATGAAAACGTGTTTCGAAACAAGTAGTGAACATTAACTTAAATTGTTGAAACCTTGCCCGAACATTTTGCATGAAAAAACATATGCATTTTAAATGTTACGTCGTAGTATAGTTATCTTGTAGATCATATAATTTGTTATTTTTGAAGGGTATATTGTTTCTATGCACATAATCAGAGATTATAACTATGTTTGATGAGTGAGAGTAAGTTAAGCTTGAAGATAACAACTGTTATTGAACTGGCTAAAAAATTTATTTTATGACGAGACATATAGCACAGGTTACTCAAATTGTTCCATATTAGGTGTTTTTGACAGGTTTGGCTTAGCAACAAGAGCTATTTTTGTTCCGTATGTAAGGTAAAGTGGTCAGAGAGAAGAAAATCATCAACATTTTTGACTTGAGACCTGATGGAAATGAACGAGAAATTGTTTTGGAGTAATATGAATTTATCTGGCGATGTAGGAACGTGACTTAGCAAAAATCAGCGCCAAACCCTGTTTTCCGCTGTACAATAGAAAACTAAACATTAACATTAGCTTCCTGGTTATAACCTATGTTAAGTATATTCTCAATGTAACAAAAATTTATTAAGTACTTACATGGGTTTCCTTAACCGAGTCCAGGGTCAGTTTAGTGACTGAATGTATTTAAAAAATATTTATTTACTCATATGAAAAAATCTAATAATACAATATGAAAACAACATGGGTTTGATTTTACTAGCCTATCCAGGTGTGATTTTGGCGACTGGATGCACGATTAAAATATATCTACTATTTATGTAAAATATCTTTGTTCACATGTTGCTGCTCCGTTACACTTTTAGTAATGCGTATATCTTCTTCTAAGTATAGTAGAAATAGAGATGTGTATGCATGTATGTATGTTGTGTACTAAAAATATCGTGAGATAGAGGGGTGCGGTTTTAGGGATGCGTCCATGAAAAATGTACAGGCATGGCGCTCTTTGAAGCATGAATAGTTTTTAGTGGTGCGCCATGACCATAAATTTTACAGGACGCAAATCATTTTCTATCTTTCTATGATAAAAACAAGGCCGGAGAGCATTCGTTAAGTCGAGCTTAAGTCGTACCAAGAGCAACAGGGTCGTTAACTTTTAAATGAAAAAAGGCAGAAGCCCGATAGTTAACTGGAACATGAACCGGTCAAAAGCCGGTGCGGGCCGGTTGGGCCGCTCTGCTCTAGTTTATTATTAATAAAATTTGCCATATGACAGGTATATAACAGTGGTTTGACGTAATATGCTAGTCCATGGTGGTTTTGGCGACTGGATTATTTTTAAAAGCATTTTTCCAGAATACCTACATAAAGTATAAATTAACACAAAACATTTTTCCAAAAACCCGACTATCGTAATAAATTCAGATTAAACACTACTATAATATTAAAAAAGTATCATTTTTCCGGTACAAGTAACAACACAAGAAGCATTTTCCCAGTGCGCATAACTGTTTCTTTTTCCTTGCCGCTAACGGCATTTTGTCTCTATTAGAAAAATAAGACGGTGATAAAATCCAGAAGTGTTTTCAGTGCCGATACTATATATTTGCAATTTGTGCTCTTGTGCCGTTAATTTAAATATTCTTTTTGCAGGTGGTTCATCACTTGCCGTGCCCGGTGATGGACGCTGGAGCGTAGCATCGTCACGCTACTATGAACGCCACTATCAGCCAACGTATGGATCCGGTGTCGGTGCCGGCGCGGCTTCAATGCGCACCTCGTTGCCTGATATGAGTAAACCGCCAACGGTTAGGAAACGGCCAGATAATGTTTAATATAATAATATTGAAGCCTATCTGTCTTTGAATTACAACTACCGCGAAAATTGGACTTTAATTAATGTAATTTGGAAAAACCGTAAAAATAAAATATACACAGGAGATGCTGACGCGCAGCTATGGAGTAAAATTGTCAGTAACCACCACAAAAGATGTTCACAAACGAACAGAGATTCGTTAAGAACGATGTGTCGCACCATCAGCTTGACGATAACTAAAAGCAGTAAAAGGAAAAACTAGGGGACTATGTCTTTGCTACAAAATAGTATAATGTCTGTGGTAGCCTTATTTTCTATAACAGGTGTTGATTTAATGCCAATAATGGTGTAATTTCTTGTATTTAGTTACCGAAAGGTAGTTGAGAATTGTCAGGGATACTGTACGAGGTGCGGTGACTGTAGTTGTCTAATTTTTCACTATAATAGTCTTTTTCCAGTGAAAATTGTGTTGATAGGTAAAGAAACGGATTGGAAGCTAAATTATAACGCTGTTGTCTCGAATGTGTACTTTGAACATGAAAGCGGTTGTGTGATTCAGGCACACGACTACAGAAATTTTCTTCTGTTATTCATATTTTTTCTACATAGATACAGGGGCGTAGCCAGAACTTTCTGTACCGGGGGCACAGGATTTGCTACGTGAGGCACGCTCACCTCGCCTGGCCTATATGAATATGTACTTCGCTGTTGTGTCACCTCCTTCCGTTGGACGAGTAGTTCAAGGGGCGGGGAGTCTCTCGCCCTGGCTCCGCGCATGCAATGCTAACGGTTTGTGTTGTTGCCAGGGATGAGTTTTTCGGCACTCAGATTTGTTGAAACAAAGAGAGCGGAGTTTCCACAGAGGGCACTAGGTTGCAATATCGTGAATATTTACTGTCTGTCGCCGTCATTCATAACTCAGTTTCGGATGGACAGATTTCGACATATTTTTTATTCGATAGCAAACGTGATAACGCTGTGTTCGTTAGTTGAAGACAAACAGCTCCGATTCCATCTTCCAGGCGAAAAAAGGCAAAAAGCAGGTTTTTAAGGTTCCGTTGCTAAATTCTGGCCATATTGGTACCAATACCTCTAGGAACATATCTCGCGACACAGGCTTCGCATCGAAAAATGGAAAATACTTAATCAGTTTATCGAGATTTACAACTTCGATGACCATAACTTTTTGTAGAACAACTACCTGGTTCGCTGTGGGCCCATAACACAGAGTATATGCTGGAAATCGGGTTCATCGACCTTAAATCGATTGAAAAGGCACGAAATATACACACTGGAATCTAGATGCCCAAATCATTATATTCAGGATACCGAAAAACCTCTATTTTTTAGACTATTTTGATGCTATATACTACACTAGTGAAGATCGACTATATTCTGGAGATCTAGTTCATTCACGCCTGAAAAGGCGTAAGATGCCCGTGTTGGACTACAGATAACAAACCACCGTATTAAGCCTACCTGTCAACCTGTATAGACAATATTCGTTATGACAAGTACGACATACCTAAAGAAAAGGCAGATAACTGAAGACAGACAATATTCTGGAAATCGAGTTCATTGACCATAAACGCATGAAAAGGCCGATAACCAAATCATTGTAATCAGGTTTGAGAAATACCTATATACAGACCATTCTTGGTGCCTTGAACGCAATGCATAGTCATACAAATGAAAACGCATATTTTGGAAAACGGGTTTGCCGATCGTAAAACCCTTGTAGCCTCATAGAAAGGTAAAATATAATCAAGTTTGACTCTAGATAGCAAAACCATCTATTCGGTTACGTACTTCATAGAGGTTTTCAAGAATTGTCTATGTAAGTTCTGCGGTAGGCTGAATACTGAGGTTTCGTCATCTAAAGACTAGCACCAACAGGTGATGCGTTGTCAATTTTTAGATGGGCTTAGGATCGACGAGGTTTTAGGATTTTCAATGGGTTCAGTATTAAAGAGGTTTAGGGTTGTATATACATCAAACACAGCCTGTCACAGGTAAAAACAAAACGATAACTTAACATAACACGCTCACTCCGTTTAACCTTCGCTAGCGAGATACTAGTAATGTATACCTTTCTATGATACTAGTTGTGTAATGTATGCAGTACATTCTTATAATTTCATATTGTATGCATGTAATGCTTAGCTATTGCTTACATTAATATAATTATAAATAAATCATGTTGTTACGTTAATTCCGTGTAAACATATATTGTAATTATCACTTTCTCAGCTCGATTTCAGATTTATTCTTACGACGAAATTAATACAACAAACAAGAGGCTACCCGAAGATGTCGATCGTCTCCACCTTGAAGTAACCGGATTTTGTTCATTATAGTAGTATGAAACAGTTTCAGCGTATGCTTTGTTTGAAGTAACACGTACCTTTTTCGGATTTTGTTCATTATAGTAGTGTGAAATAGCTTCAGCGACAGCTCTGTTTGAAGTACAGTTACAATCAGAATTAAGTGCTCAAAAAGCTTCGTTCGATTTCGATCGTTTGCGTTTAAACGAAAATCGATCGTTTATACGAAATTCGATTAATTTAACGAATTTCGATTGCGTCGAAATAAAAATAAAATTTAATAAAACATGTTAGTTCGCGCTCAATTTAACGAATTTCGATGTGTTGAAATAAAAAATATTTTAATAAAAATGTTAGTTTGCGTTTAAATTAACGAATTTCGTTTAAAAGAAGTTCGATCGATTGCGTTTTCGTTCGATATCGTCTGCGATCGATTTTATAAGCACTTAATTTTGATTGTAACTGTAACGAGTACCTTTTTCGGGCTTTTTCATTATAGTATTGCGAAACAGTTTCAGCGACAGCTTTGTCTGAAGTAACGCGTACCTTTTTAGGATTTTGTTTATGAAACAGTTTCAGCGACAGGTGTGTTTGAAGTAAGACGTACCTTTTTCGGATTTTGTTCATTACAGCAGTGTGAAATAGCTTCAACGACATCTCTGTTTGAAGTAATGCGTACCTTTTTCTGATTTTGTTCATTATAGTAGTGTGAAATAGATTCAACGGCAGCTCTGTTTCATGTAACGCGTACCTTTTTCGGATTTTGTTCATTATAGTAGTGTGAAATAGCTTCAACGGCAACTCTGTTTCATGTAACGCGTACCTTTTCGGATTTTGTTCATTATAGTAGTGTGAAATAGCTTCAACGACATCTCTGTTTGAAGTAATGCGTACCTATTTTGGATTTTGTTTATGAAACAGTTTCAGCACCAGCTCTGTTTGAAGTAACGCGTACCTTTTTCGGATTTTGTTCATTACAGCAGTGTGAAATAGCTTCAACGACATCTCTGTTTCATGTAACGCGTACCTTTTCTGATTTTGTTCATTATAATAGTGTGAAACTGTTTCAACGACAGCTCTGTTTCATGTAACGCGTACCTTTTTCGGATTTTGTTCATTATAGTAGTGTGAAATAGCTTCAACGGCAACTCTGTTTCATGTAACGCGTACCTTTTCGGATTTTGTTCATTATAATAGTGTGAAACTGTTTCAACGACAGCTCTGTTTGAAGTAATGCATACCTATTTTGGATTTTGTTCATTATAGTAGTTTGAAATAGCTTCAACAACAGTTCTGTTTGAAGTAATTCCTACAGTTTGCCTTTCGGATTTTGTTCATTATAGTAGTGTGAAATAGCTAAAACGACAGCTCTGTTTCATGTAACGCGTGCCTTTTTCGGATTGTGTTCATTATAGTAGTGTGAAATAGCTTCAACGACAGCTCTGTTTGAAGTAACGCGTACCTTTTTCGGATTTCGGATTTTGTTCATTATAGTAGTGTGAAACAGCTTCAGCGACAGCTCTGTTTCGTGTAAGGCGTACCTTTTTCCGATTTATCTCATTATAGTAGTGTGAAATAGCTTCAACGACAGCTCTGTTTGAAGTAACGCGTACTTTTTTCGGATTTTGTTCATTATAGTAATGTGAAACAGTTTTAGCGACAGCTCTGTTTGAAGATAAGTGCGTACCCTATTTTGGATTTTGTTTATGAAACAAGTTTCAGCGACCGCTCTGTTTGAAGTAACACGTACCTTTTTTCGGATTTTGTTCATTATAGTAGTGTGAAATAGCTTCAACGACATCTCTGTTTCGTGCAACGCGTACCTTTTTTCGGATTTTTGTTCATTATAGTAATGTCAAACAGTTTCCGCGACAGCTCTGTTTGAAGTCAATGCGTACCTATTTTGGATTTTTTGTTTATTGAAAAAACAGTTTCAGCGACAGCTCTGTTTGAAGTAACACATACCTTTTTCGGATTTTGTTCATTATAGTAGTGTGAAACAGTTTCAACGACAAACTCCTGTTTAAAGTAATGCGTACCTATTTTGAATTTGGTTCATTATATTAGTGTGAAATAGCTTCAAACGACAGCTCCTGTTTGAAGTAACGCGTGTCTTTTTCGGATTTTTGTTCATTATTGTAGTGCTGAAATAGCTTCAACCACATCTCTGTTTGAAGTAACGCGTACCTTTTCGGACTTTTGTTTCCATTATAGTAATGTGAAAAAGCTGCAACGACAGCTCTGTTTAAAGTAACGCGTACCTTTTTCGGATTTTGTTCATTATAATAGTGCTGCAACAATTTAAACGACAGCTCTGCTTGGCAAATAATGCGTTAGTCTTTTGGATTTTGTTGATGAAACAGTTTTAGCGACAGCTTTGTTTAAAGTAACGCGTAACTTTTTCGGATTTTTTGTTTCAGTTAGAGTAGTGTAAAATAGCTTCAACGACTTCTCTGTTTTTTTAAGTAACGCGTACCTTTTTCGAATTTTGTTCATTATAGTAGTGTCAAACAGCTTCAGCGACAGCTCTATTTCTTGTAACGCGTACCTTGTTTCCACTTTTTGATCATTATTGTAGCTGTGCAATAGCTGAGACGACAGCTCTGTTTGAAGTAACGCGTAATCCTTTTCGGATTTTGTTCATTACACAAGTAGTGCCAAATACATAGCTTCAACGACGGCTCTATTTGAAGTAACGCGTACCTTTTTCGGATATTGTTCATTATAGTAGTGCTGAAACAGCTTCAGCGACAGCTCTGTTTTTCTTGTAACGCGTACCTTGTTCGGATTTTTGTTTCATTATAGTAGTGCCTGAAATAGCTTCAAACGACAGCTCTGTTTGAAGTAACGCGTGCTTTTTTCGGATTTTGTTCATTATAGTAGTGTGAAATACATAGCTTCAGACGACGGCTCTATTTGAAGTAACCCCGCGTACCTTTTTCGGATATTGTTCATTATAGTAGTGCCAAACAGCTTCAGCGACAACTCTGTTTGTTTCAGCAACAGTTGCAGTGACTGCTAGTCGGCATTTTACGTATTTATTGACAACCAACCAAGTGTTCTCAGCTCGCTGTAATCTGTATTAGACTACAGTATTGCTGTTATTTGATCCAAGTAAATTTCGTTCAATTGAAGCTCTGTAGAGAAGTCGTCTGAAAAATAGGATAATAAAATAATTTTTACCAGTAACACCAGAATTTACTACTTTTGCTAATGTTCATGTCAATACAACCGTATCCACCAATCATATCATTAGTATCCCTG